>JAKTZW010000315.1:8310-79851 GCA_030579015.1 Zhuliangozyma blackwelliae | reverse complement strand
CAGGCTTGGTTGTACCGGGCTGACGAGTCAGACACACATCTTATCTCCAGATCAAGCCACGGGCTTATTCTATCGGAAGAGGCAGACACAAGACCGGGTGCAACTGAGCAGAGTAGGGGGGGGATAAAAGAAGGAAAAAAAGGCTAGAGAGAGAGGGGGGTGAAATCAGTTGACACATTTTGCGTTAACCCGCTACAACTTGCTCCTCAACAGTCGCTTGCCTCATTCTGCTTCTAGAGGGGGGTGGTGATTTATAGTTTGGGTTTTCTACTTTTGCAGGTTGGACATCCCCCCCCTCGCCCCCTCGCCCCTCCTGTCCCAACGGGAATAAAACTTTTATCCGCAAACCAGAAAAAGAACTGCCCTACCTGATACCGTAATTGTTATCGAACAAGTAGTTGCTGGTGATGCGTTGAGGGTATGGCTGTGTTTATTGTTCAAACGAGATTGGGAACCAATTAAAGAGTGGTAGATAAAAAGCCAAGGGGGATGGGGGGGAAAGGGGAGGGAGGCGCAATGGAAGTAGCAGATGCGGCTTACAATGGTTCTATTATCTTGCTCTTGTGTTCCTCGGCTCTCGTGTTCTTGCTCCTTGCTTCTTGTGTTACTGTGTTCTTGTGTTCCTATCTTCTTGTGATCTTGTATTCCTGTGTTCTTCTTCTCTTGTGATCTTTCTTCTGCTCTTCTTCTCCTGCATCATCATACATCACTGGGTTGCAATTGATGTGGATGCTCCGATGGAGGTCCCGAGGACGCAAAATCTTTCGCAATTTCACATTTATCGACATTCACCTGTGACATTAGTAGTTGAAATTAGCCGCGGAAAAGCCTTTTTGCATTTTCGTTTTCATCCAGTTTGGTTTGCACCTCCTACAAATCGAATCAAGGATATTGGCTATGCACGGTGCCAGCCTCTTGCTGTGAATCGTGCCAAGATTTCACGGCGCTGTTGTTGATCAAGATGCAGAACAAACAAAAAACAAAACAAAACAAAACCATAACCATAAACATAACCATAACCCACTAGATGCAAATATACAAAGCCAACAAGCGTCTTTTCTTACTAAAGGAATCTTGTCATTACTGAGCCAGGCTCGTCCCACAGCAACTCGTGCCTCAAGGGGGAGGGGACTTTTGTGTATCTTACTGAATCAAAATCACTTTGTGCAAGCCGCCACACAAAAAAAAACTGACGAATCCTTAAATTGTGCTTTGTCGATCCGGTGCCGGTCCATTGTTGATCAGGTCATTCTCACTTTTAGTGCTACTTTCCTGGTTCTCGGGAACAATCCCCGGGGACCTCATTTTGATTAGTGTGGTGTCTTGCAAAGTGGGTACGGATGCTCTTTGTGATGGGGGCGGGAGGGGACATACGAGTCTCACGCATTCTTGTTCAATAATGATGCCAGCACGGTCTTTATCAAATGGCCCTCCTGATGATAGCAGTGTGTCTTTTTTCTGGTAGCGCTGGTATAACAAACCCCTGACACTGCTGATCATCCACTCTTTAGAGCCAACGCCAACCTGACCTAGACATTAATTCGGAGCAGAGTGTATTAAGCAGCAGCAGACCTCTGTATACGGGGGGCAAGGCTCGGTGACGTGATCCAGGTGGAGATTGCAAAAGGACTAGGCACCGCGGTTGATTTCATCCTTTTTATTGACACTGATAATTAGGTCGCGCTACCAGGAGATACCAACTATTTCTGATATTGAAACAGGACTAGCAAAAGCATCTTGAGCATATAACAACTTTATATGTTATGGAAGCCAAGTAAACAGATATCTAGAATTTGTCCACTTTCAGCCAGCGTGTTTTTCTTTTTTTTTTTTTTTTCTTCTTTCTTTCTCCCCCATCCACTTTCAACCAGCACACTGAGTTTCAACAAACGGACGAATGAAAAAAAAAAAAAAAACTGCTCAACTTTTTTTGCCCTTTCATACATCCATTCAATCAATCAATCAATCAATCAATCAATTAGTTAATCAATCATAATGTCCGCCTCATTAGACAAGTCATTAGACGATATCATCTCGTCCAACAAGAAGCCAGTTAGAAAGAACACTTCCAGACCAGGCACCAAGCAAGTCAACAAGGTTGGTAAGAAAGCTGTTGGTGGTACTGCTGCTAAAGGCTCCACAACCAAAAAGGCTACTGTCACATTCAACAGACCAGCTAGCTCTGCCGCCGCTGCTGCTTCTGGTGCTGCTGCTTTTGATTTGAGTTATGCTACCAAGGTCAACGTCTCGGGCTTGCCCAAAGATTTGAAACAGGAAAACATTAAGGTATGTTGAGTTTCAAACTCAAACCCCCCACGATGCTGGCCATTGTGGGTTTTAAAGAAGAAAACTTTTTTTTTATGAGAAGGAAGGAAGGAAGGAAGGAAGGAAGAACCCGTGGTGTTGCTTCGGCTTGAGGTTCCTTGTGCTTGGTGTTCCTTGTGCTTGGTGTTCCTTGTGCTTGGTGTTCCTTGTGCTTGGTGTTTCTTGTGCTTGGAGCTGCTTGTATGATTCAAGGCTCCAGAGCCAGTGACGACAGCGGATTTTCCGCATGTCATCATAGATTCTGCCAGTTGCAGGGGACATTTACCCCCCCGCCGCCCTTTGCAGGGGCGGTGGGGCGGGCACTGTCATTTCTACATGCCTTTGGTGTGCAAAATGTATACCACCCCTGCAACTGTTGGTGTATGACCAGGTGAACTTTGGCTCTTGAACCTAACCTTGTCCACGGCCGTTGTTGCTTTGCTTACCATGTTTGTTATTGTGCATCATAAAGAGGACGTTACCGCATTATACCCCCTCCCCGCCCACTCCAATTAAGTTTGTCAAGTGGGCACCTCCATGGCGGACGTTTTGATTGATTAGGGTACCGTTCCTCTTGCAAATGACCAATAACACGCACATGCGCACATGCATACACGAGGTGGGAGCCAGTGGCCATTTTGGCCACTGACAAAAAGGCATCACCACGCTCACGCCATCACACACCCACGGCATCACACTCGCGACACCACGAGCAACAACCAATAATCACAACTACACCTTCGAATGTTCATCCCCTCCCCCTCACCTCCTTCTTAACCTCTTTTCAACAACCCACTAACATTTTTATTCTTGCAGGAATTTTTTCAATCTCAAGTAGGCGGTGTTCAAACAGTTGCTTTGAGTTACAACGAAAAGGGCCAATTCAAGGGGTTTGCCACTGTCATTTTCAAGTCGAGCAAAAACGCCGCTTTGGCTGTTGAAAAGTACAATGGCGCTCCAATCGATAATGGCGCTTCCAAGTTGAAGTTGGAATTGATTATCGACACCAGCAAAAAGCCATTGGCAGCAAGAATTGCTCCAAACAAGCAAGTCGCCGCCGCCGCTGCCGCCGCTGTCAAGGCCAAGGCCCAGAAACCAAAGGCTGCTGCCACCAAGAAGGTTATCAAGGATAAGAAGAAGGAAGCGGAAAAGAAGCAAACCAAGAAGCCAAAAAAGACAAAGAAGTCGCTTGAAGAGTTGGACCAAGAAATGGCTGACTACTTTGAGTCTTGAGTCACCTTGTAGGTTCGGTTCCCCCATCCTCTCCACTCCCCACATCCGGCTCCCCGTTTATTTAGTGTAGTATTAGTAGGACAGATAACAAAAAGAAATAAAAAAATAAAAAGAGAGATACACATTCTTGTTGTGCTTTTCCAAAGTGTGCTGGCCCGCCTTGCGCGTTTTGGGTTGTGTGGTGGGCTGGTAAAAAAAAACCCTGTTGATATTTCCAGCAGTTGTTTTTTTTTTCCCACTCTGGAATATTTCATGTGAGACACACACAAACAGAGAGGGCCACGGTAAGATCAACAGTATTTCACGTCGTCGCTTCAACTTCACTTCAACGCCACTCCATTTCCTCATCCACAGTTGCACACCAGAACACTACCCCCCCCCTGTTACACATCGTCACCATGCCGAACATCGAATACATCGTCACCGCCGAGTTCCACGTGGACAAGGGCCCCAATATCGTGCACCAGTACCCCCACGAACTTCCCGGCATGAACAACCTATACTTTCTCCCCGAACTCATGCTTCCCGACCAGATACACAAACGAGATGAGGACTATACGTTGTTCTTGCTATATCGAAACACAAACACGGGCGAGTTCCAGTACTTGTTTGACAAGCGCATCTGCGAGGCCGACCCCTACTTTATGTACACAATCGTCAACCAGCAAATGGACGATGGGTTCAAGAGAGGCGCCAGGATAAAGTCGCTCTCCATCATCACCAAGTTGAGCTACTTTAAAAACTTCAAGCCGTTGTTGTTCATTTGCCTCGACCTATACTTTAAGGACAACGGGTTGGGAATATTGAAGGAGTTGTACCGCGCCGTCAACGACAAGGACTTTCAGATTGCTCGGGGCAAAAACTCCATCTCCATGGTGAAGAAGCTTTTAATCACCTCGATTTTGGACCTCCCAATCAACGACAAGATCTACCACGACGAGACGTTTAGAAACAAGATCCTTGGCGTGGTTAGCAAAGACGCCGACGTCAACCCCGAGTTGTTTATCAGAAAGGACCTCAGTTTCAACTCCATTGTCAAGTTCAACAAGATGAATATCCCCATCCGCATCCCGTTGCTCACCTTGCCCGACACCATCGGCGACTACCTCAACCCCACCGACTTGAATTTCAAGCCCAACTTGATCAACTTGCTTCAGGCCAAGCTTGCCGAGGGGGGGTTGAGCCCCGAATTGACGATATACGGGCCGTCCACGCCGCCCATAATCATCCTCATCAATGCCTTGCTCACGGGCAAGAGAATCTTGTTTTTGAGCTATGAAAACTCGTCCGGGTACATTATTGACTATATCCTCCTCGCGTTGAAGATCATCACTGGAGGAGGCATCCTCAGTGGGTTGCTTGAAAATTACAATGTCTTCCCCATGGTTGACGTTTCCAAGATTGACTTGCTTGAACAGTGCGAGTCGTACCTTGCGGGCACCATCAACCCGTTTTTCAAGCACAACGATAAGCTCTGGGATGTGATGTACGACATGGACGTGAATGAGTTTGTCATTAGCTCGCATGCAGCCGGGGCAACGGCATCCACGGAACCCCCAGTTGACGGGTTCAGAAACTCAATCATTTCGGAAGACGCCAAGTTTTTGCTGAATTTGCAGCTCTCGTTGTTCAACTACAACGACGACCTAACGACGATCCAGTTGATTTTCAGGCGGCATATCAACGAGATTATCCGGATTTTGCTCAGCTCAAAAAACTTTATCAATAACCTATCCCCACACAACAAGGACTTGATCTTGTTGCTCGATGGAATTGGGTACTACTGGAACAGCGACACGACAAAGTTGTTGGAGGTGTCGTGCTATCAGTTGGTGTCGAAAAAGTTTCAGGACTTGTTGTACAGCGAGAAGTTGGTGTACAACTTGCTCCTACCCAACTTGTCCAACGAGTTGAACCTCATGATTGACTTGCACTTTCATTTGCAGAGTTTGAGTGTGGCCATGGGCAAGATCAACGAGCGGGAGATTTGGTTCAACATACTAAAGTTTTTGATTAGCGGCAAGAGCTTGGAGATTTTGTTGCTCATCACCTACCTCATCCCGCCCAGCTCGTCCACGAGTCTACAATCGTCGTCGGCGCATGGCGGCAGCCTCACGATATTCGACAAGAACAAGGGGGTCGAGCTCCTCCTCCTAAACCTATTCAACGCGGACGACCAGGTGAAATCCAACGTGATTATGATCCTCCAAGAACTCCAGGACAATTTCCTTTGCGGCTGGTGCCTCGACCAGTTTATCAAGTCCAACCTCGTCTACGAAATGGCCTTTAACGACTTGATCAACCAGTAATTTTCTTTTTGTAACTTTGTTTTGCTTTTGTTTGGAAAAAAGTACTTAAAAACCTTTTCATGTAGCCTATATACACACACACTCACTCACTCACAAACACACAAACATCCACGCCCTACTTGTTAATCTTGTCGCTCCGCAGGGGCGAATAGTACTCCTTTTCCCTCTCGTCGTGGGCGCCAAGGTACTTCATTTTAAACAAGTTCCACATGCTCAACCGGTCCCCTGGCCGTCTCGAGCTGTATGCGCCTCCCAGCCCCTGGTACTTCAGCTTCCTCTCCTCGCCAAAGTAGTCCAACGAGGGGTTGTTTTCGGGGAACCCGGGCCTTTTGCTGTTCAAGCCGGCAAACTCGTCCGAGTCGACGCGGGCATCAGTTTCGAGCCGGTGTCGCTGGTCTTTTTGCAACGCAATATGCTTCTTGCCAATGATGAATAGTGACACCGCCGTGGCGGCAAAGAAACCGAGCTTCTTGAGGAACGTAGACCGTGTTTCCGTGAGGCGGTTCATTGTGGTTCGATTGAGATGTGGAACTTGCAAGGAAAGAAAAATGGAGACAGAAGAAGAAGAAGCAGAAAAGAGAGGGAGGGAGCAAAGTCGTGTCTGCGGTAGAATGTGATGGCGCTACCATACAGCGCTACCAGTTAACCGAAAGTAAGTATGCCCTTGTTGACGCTTGGAAAGACAAGTGAGGGGTGTAATGGAAACAGGCATAGATAGATCGGAAGTGCGGGGCGGGGGAAGGGGGAGGGGGATACTGGAAAAAGATTCACCTATAGCGAGTCCTCTAAGTAACATGTACACCAGAATTTCTGCAAAGAATTGACAAAATTAACAAAAAAAAGATCAGGATATGGATTCTTACCCGTAACCACCAGCTCCTATGGCCTACACGCAATAGCTACAGCAACAGGTCACATATAGGATACTCGAGCGTAATAACAACCTCTTCCTTCTTGGTACACACCCCCGCAAAGTAATAACAACGAAGAAAAAAAAACAAATCTATAAAACCAAAACAACAACAAAAGATACTGCATGTGACAACGACGATTTTTTTCTTCTTTTTAACCGTGGGATATATAAAGAGAAAACGAAATCTCCTGATACGTATAGTTTGCCCCGTCCAACCTGCGCGTCTCTTTGTTCGCAAACAGATACCCTTTACACCACTAAAGTCGACGTATAACCTTACCCAATGGCCGAAATTGAAGAGATTGCCCATGCTATTGCCGGCGCCGGCGGCGGTGCCCTCTCCATGATTGTCACCTACCCCTTGGTGACTCTCTCCACCTTGGCGCAGACGCAAGCCAAAAAGAGGGAGGAGAAGGAAAAGCAGCAGCGTCTGGAGACAGGGACAGAGTCCGGGCCACGGGCTACCATCAGCCGCACCACGCAGGAAAAAATTGTCCATGCCTTGACCACCAACTCGTCGTACTTGGCAGCCAAGGAGATCATTAAAGAAAAGGGCGTGTTGGGGTTGTACTCCGGGTTGGAAAGCGCCTTGTATGGGATCACATTGACCAACTTTATCTACTACTACTTTTACGAGTTGACGTCAAACGTGTTTCTAAAGTCAAAGACGTCGAGAAACAAGGGGTTGACCACCATCGAGTCCATAATAACCGGGGCCATTGCCGGCGCCGTCACCTGTGTGGGGTCGAACCCGTTCTGGGTCGCCAATACCCGAATGATGATCGAGAAGAAAAAGGTTGGCGAAGAAAGGGCCTCGCTGTCTACATTCAAGACCTTGCTTGACATTATCGAAAAGGACGGCCCTGGCACGTTGTTTGCTGGTGTGTTGCCCGCCTTGGTCTTGGTCATCAACCCCATCATCCAGTACACCATCTTTGAGCAGATCAAGAACATCATTGTGGCCAAGGGCGGCAAAAAGTCATTCACCGCGGTCAAGGCGTTTTTCATTGGCGCGTTTGGCAAGTTGATTGCCACTGCGTTGACGTACCCCTACATCACCTTAAAGGCCAGAATGCACATCAAGAAGAAAAAGTTGCAGAGCGCTTCTGGCGACGAAGACCCCAAGTTGTCGATGATCCAGGAAATTAGAAAGATTGTTCGAGAGGAAGGGTTGGAGGGATTGTACGGCGGGTTGGCTGTCAAGTTGGTGCAATCAATCTCCACCGCCGCCTTTTTGTTTTACTTTAAGGAGGAGTTGTTGGCAGGATCCGTCAAGTTGGTGGAGATTTTGAGATTGTTGAGTTTGAAGAAGAAGGTGGGTAATTAGTATAGCACCAAGGTAAGTAGGTCTCCATGTAGTTTATAAGCAGTTTTGCCAAACTGCACTACCTAATTGGGATATATATATATATTTATGCTTTACCCATAAACGCCGCGGGATTTTGTTGGTTCGCGTTTTGAAAAACCGCTGATCGGCATTTGAGAATCCTTTGTTCCCGTCTCGGGAATTACTAGCTGATAGGAGGGTGGCGCAGGCACAAAACCACACCACCCAACATCATTGGAGCCGTGCCATGCCACTCCTCTCATGATCCGGGGGGTGAACCCCCTTTCTTCCTCTCTTCCTCTTGCATTCACCGGGTATTTAAGCTTCCTCTATTTTTGTGCAGTTTCATTTCAAATCCCAGCGGCTTTCAAATGGGAAAACTCTCTCTCTTTTTTTTTTATTTTTTTTTATTTTTTTTTTTTCGTCCACCACACTGCTGCCTGTAACATAAAGCACCTCAAATCCCACTTCTTCACACCCACCAAAATTCAAAATCTTCACGCCCACCACAGTGTTTTCCCCTTCGCTATAGTCTCATGGGCAAAGGGTCATCAGCCGGCGTGAGACAGGTTTCCCGAAGAGCATGTCTATCGTGCCGCGAAAAGAAGATCAAATGTGACGGGGAACCCATGAACACCGTCGTTGGCGCCGATGGTATAACCAAGATCATCCCGGACCAGCCGCGAATGTGCTCCAACTGTAAACTCATTGGCATAGAATGTACGTTTGTCCAGAGCAGGCGCGGCGGAAAAAGAAAGAAGCGGGATATTGACGGAGAAACGCCAACACTCTCAACTGCTGACAAAAACACCGGGGACGACGCTGGCCGCCAAAGCGACGACGGAGGATCCAAGCAAGACCAATCGCTGCGGGATAGAAACGGGTCACACGTGCTGACCAGCCACTCACACAAGCTGTACGCGCCTTCAACCTCAGCATCCCTCGACACGAGGATGTATGACAGATCACCCGCCACGCTGGCAGCAGGACTACCACCATTACACGCCTTCCCCAGACACGTATCAGATAGCGTGCCGCCATTGAGACACCACCCCCAACCTCCCCAACCTCCCCCTCATCCTCATCCTCACTTTGACCACCACAGCCACCCGCCACAGCCACCTCCACCGCCTCCAGCACCGCCCCATATGTATCGCTCAGACCATCATTACCACCATCTCCCACCGCCACCATCGCCAGCACCAGGAAGGTTCGGGTTTCCACCGCTTCATGAACTATATGGCCATCAAGCATCAGCATCAGCATCACCTGCACCGCCACCTCCGTTCCACCACCACCCGCCACCACCGCCACCACCACCGCCTCCTCCTCCTCCCCCTCATCATCATCATCATCATCGCCACCATCCACCTCCCCCACATCATCGTCGTCATAAGCACCACAAACACCACAAGCACCATGATCCGTACCGCAAAGGACCAGCTCCGTATTCTCCCGCAATGTATGATTCCAGGTCGACCCTGTCCGAATCAAGGTCGGCATCACCCAGTGACCACCAAAGTAGCTACGACTACGAGGCGGGACCACCACCACCACCACCGCCGCCGCCGCCACCACCGCCAGGGATTCTGCCACCACCGCCAGGGATTCTGCCACCACCGCCAGGGATTCTGCCACCGAATGTGCCATTACCCACTATGGCCAGTTTGCACCGCAACCACGCTGGCGTGGGCCCTGTATTGGCGAGCGCAACCAACAATGCCCCAAGTTTGGATCAGCCCTTTTCCGACCACGATTTAGCCAAATACGAGCTCCCTCCATGGGAGGTTCTAAACAAACTCTTCAACCTATACTACATATACAACCAGCCGAGCCACCAGCTATTCCCGGGAAAGCTGATTTTAGTGCAGAATTTGTCGTTAAACATAGACGCCTCCGTGATTCACGCCATCATATCCACCGTTTGCTTGCTTGTGGGAGAAGAGCCCGACCCCTCGCTCAGCAGCGTTGTTAGGAACGAGTCGTACTGGTTTGAAAAGATGTACAAGTTTTGGGACAACTTGAACGATATTGGGATCTTGACGTGCTACAAGGTGATTGCAAAGACAACAACCATCCGTTTTGACATGGACAAGCTCAACGAAATCAACATCAAGATGTGGGAGACCATCCACAGCAACAACTATGTGGAGGTGCTCAGCCAGAAGCGGCTCGAGTTCCGCGAATCAAAGTGCATGACTCCTTCATTCGGGACCCTGAGGCAGATCTACGAGCGCGAGCTTCTTCTAAAGCTCATCTGGGCCTATTACATCAACCACATCATCTTGCTACGGTTCAACCAGGGGAGACCGTACTATAAGTTGTCCTCCATATTGCACGATTTCAAGTTTGATTACGAGCGGGACCAGTACTCCAACAATGTTTTGTTGCCCATGAACAACGTCGACTATATCAGCTTAAAGTTGGTCAACAACCGCCCCAAATGGAGCCAGTTGTACGAAAAGAGTCATACCCCGTCAGATGGCGCCAGCTTGATTGTGGCGGCCAAGGTATTTGAGAGTTTGTTGAGCCGGCTCTCAAACAACGACTTGACTTTCGACAACTCAATCTATTCCAGTGATTTCAACCTCGAGTTTTCAAGAAAGATCAAGTCACTCTACTCCACCGTGCATGAGAGCAAGCAGCTAGTTGTAATCAATGTGACTTATTGGTTTGCCAACCTTGTTCTCCGCGTCGGCGAGGTGTTGCAGAATAACCATTTCCTCAGCGGCGTGATGGTGTTTAAAATGTTCAAGTACGAGTTCAAATCCAGTGACAACAACAACAACAGCAGCAACAGCAACAGCAGCAACAGCAGCAATAACAGCAACAGCAGCAACAGCAGCAATAACAACAGCAGCAGCAACAACAGCAGCAGGACCATGCCCTTGATTAGCGACGATCTATGCAGCGTGGAAGACGTGCCTGCCAAGCTCGAAAAGTTTACTTCCCAGGAATGGGGCTGTCTAGCCGAGTTGGTCAAGTCGGTTGGAGAGTATGTCAAGCTTATCGAGCTTGTACCCAAGGAGTATGCCGACTACAGCATTGTGGTTGGTCCAACATCGTTGCAGGAGCCCACGAGGGACAGTTTCAAGGACGTGATCAACAACACCGAGTGGTGGGACTCCTCCCAGTTGCAGTCCACCGTTAAGCAGTCGTGGCACAAGTTTCCCTTGTACACATTGTCCTTTTCCACGGCGTTGCTCTCGGTGGTTTGCAGTTTGGCGGTGTTGACCAAGTTTGTTAAGCTTTCATGCAGCGATGGGAAGCTTGTGGTTGAAACGAGCAGGGGCAGCCAAACGACTGAAATACACGCGGATGAGAGTATCGAGACTGATTTCAGTCAGGCGGCGATTTTAGCCCACTTGTCCACTTTGATTGAGTTTGTCAAGTTCAAGCTTCACTATAGCAATACGGAAGTGATGAACAGCACCACCCAAAGGATGAACAAGTTGACCCAGTTTTTGGAGGATATCTTGAGTAGCTAGTATATACCAAGTCAAGCAGCCTCAATAGTGAGAGAATGGAGTTCCATTTTTTTTTCTTTTCCAAAGCGCAGGTCAGCTGCATGGTTTGAAACGCTTAGAGAGGGTCGTGTAAGCTAGCACAGCGACCACAGGCCATGTGGGCATTTTATGTGATATTACTAAAGACTTGGCTAGTTAAACATTAAGAAAATAGCGACAAGAGCCAAAGTGGAAGGTGGTACGACAGCTGCATTGGCGAGATCAGGAAAAGCTGTGGGGAGAACGCTGGTTGGGTGTTCTGGTGGGACAGACTGGACCAGTGTCGCAGGGGCCACCACTCCTGGCAACGTATTTGTTTTTGATGAGGCTGGGGGGCCCACTGTCACAACTGTAAGCAAAGTGGTTGCAGTTGTTCCTCTCAGCTCGGCGTTGGTGACCGCAGTGACTGTGACAGTTGAGGTTGACGTCGTTACAGCCGAGCTGGTCACCGCTGCCGAGGAAGACTTTGATGTCACCCCAGTTGTAGATTTCTTGGTTCCAACGCCAGACGGCTTGGAGATAGTAGTACCTGATGACGAAGAATCAGTATCAGACGTGTTGGTAGTAGTACCAGATGACTTGGTAGCACTGGATGCGTTGGTATCAGATGACTTGGTAGCAGGATAAGATGCGTTGGTAGTAGTACCGGTTGCCTTGGTGCTAGCACTGGATGTGTCGTTAGTAGTATCTGCTGACTGGGTGCTAGTCGATTGGGTGCTACTACCCAAAGACTCTTCAGCAGATGTTTCTTCAGCAGATGTTTCTTTAGCAGATGTTTCTATAGCAGATGTTTCTTCAGCAGATGTTTCTTTAGCAGATGTCTCATTAGCAGATGTTTCTTCAGCAGACGTCACCGCGGTGGATGTCTCCTCAGTGGATGTCTCCTCAGCAGATGTCTTTTCAGCAAATGTCTCCGCGGTGGAGGTAACTTCATCCGTAGTCTCTTCATTCGTAGTCTCTTCAGTGGTAGTCTCCTCCGTGGTAGTCTCTTCTGTAGATATCTCCTCAGTGGTAGTTGCTTCAGTCATAGTCTCTTCAGTGGTAGTCTCCTCCGTTGTTGTCTCCTACGTTGTTGTCTCCTCCGTTGTTGTCTCCTCCGTGGTAGTCTCCTCCGTGGTAGTCTCTTCTGTAGATATCTCCTCAGTGGTAGTTGCTTCATTCGTAGTCTCTTCAATGGTAGCTTCCTCACTCGTAGTCTCTTCAGTGGGAGTCACTTCATTCGTAGTCACTTCATTCGTAGTCACTTCAGCAGACGTTTCCGCGGTGGATGTATCTTCAGTGGTAATCTCTTCAGTCGTAGTCTCCTCCGTTGTTGTCTCCTCCGTTGTTGTCTCCTCAGTGGTTGTCTCCCCAGTGGCAAAAGTGGTGGTTACCCACCAGCCACCATCTGTGATAGCAAGAACTGTATGGGTCGCTGTAACCTCTTCCTCGAGTTCGTTTATAGTTGTTACCGTCGTCGTATAAATCTCTGGAACTGTTCTTGGCGCTTCTGGTGGATCGGTGTTTGAACATTTACATACAGTTGGCCGTGCAGCACCTGGGGGAGAATCAGAACTGTAGCTCACATAGTTGATTCCACCGCTTGTATGTACCCCAAAGGCGTCAGTAGAGTATCCAGCGCCCAAAACCACTGTTTGTACCGTGGTAACAGCCGAAAACGTCAAAAGTAAATTTGGGTCCACGTAATTGTAGTCCTTGATTGGTTCCGTATACTCAATTCTGTTTCCAGCACCAAATTCATACACCAGAAGCTTGACGCGATTGAACGACGCTTTTCCCTCAACAATGAATCGAGATTGGTCATCAGCAAACACAATAGACTCACGCTTATCGTCGGTACCCTTGATGCGAAAAACAGAACCTTGGTCTAGGATATAGCAACCTTGGCCATCTGAAGCAGCATTTGATACAATATCAAAATTGAAAAGACATACATTTCCGCCAACCAGGACTTTGTTTGATTGGATGGTTCCTTTGTTCTTTCCTACTGCTTTGAAAGTGGCAAATGCTCCAATAGCAATAGAAAACTGGGATTTTGGTTCAAACACCACCGGGTTGGATTCCGTGTCAATATAAATCCCAAAGCGTCCGCGGTCTATAATATAAAACACATCCAGAAAAGTAAATTCTCCTTTCAGGGAAGCCAAAGTGTTGATGAACACTCCACGCATACCAACCAACCTGGTAAACACAAGTTTGTAAATGTAGTCTTTGATTGTTATTGTGTAAAAGATGTTATCTCTATTCACAGTTGCTTTATTCAATTTGATTTCGGTCTCGACGACATCAACAAGTGACATTTCTTCCTTTGAATCGCTGGTAATGGTCACCGAACTGTCTCCTCTGTAGAGAAGCAAGGATTCGATGCACATTGCCTGAAGCAACATCAACACCGGAGTGACAATCTTTGTAATAATCATGGTTTGTTGTTTTCAATGTGTTGCAAAAATCGTGCGGAAGGGGGAGAGGGCACCTTGGGGTTCTTAAATACACCCTCTGGTTCAAGCATAAGAAGGGAGGGGGAAGGAGGCGGAGGAGAATCAAGTGACCTGGCCGGTCATCCAGTACTTCAAGGTGGATGAAAGGTTTGAAAGTAAAGTGTTGCGTCATTCGGGAGTGGGAGTGTTCAGGCCTGTTTTGAAACAATGGGTATGCCGCAGCAATACAAGGCAGGTTCTTTGGGGATGGGGATGGGGCAGGAAAGGCGGACTATATGCGGCACATTGTCTTTTCTTGCGCAGCAATAAATAGATTTCCACTAGATTCGGTTCCAGACCCTTGAGCATGGCAGCTTCTTATCATTCTTGTCATCACTTTGCGGTGAAATCACTACTATTTTATTGCCGTTGTCATCGTCGTTGTTATTGTCGTCGCAGTCGTTGTTATTATGTATGGCTGTGGTTGTCGTCGTCATTGTCGCCTGTGGTTGTCGTCGTGGTTGTGTTCGTAATTACTTGCTCGACTATACTTGCATCAACCTCTTAATCTCTGGGCATAAAACAATTGTGGGCCAATCGCTTTTATTTTTGCAGCAGCATCATAAGGGTGGAATCCATATTTCAACAATACCGACTTGTGCTGTGAACCACCATTTCGGTAACTTTATGAAATATGCGCTATATATCCGCTTTTGCTTGGGGAAGGGGGAGTGGGTCACACAATTGCTCAAGGTAACACGATACATCCCATGGTCTTTTTTTTTTAATGCCAAATTGTTCAACTCAGAGAAGAAAGGTCCTATTGTTGGAGGCTCCGAAGGTATGACTCGATTAATTCGGTGGGTAATTTCTTTGTTCCGAAAAGTTGAAACTTATTCTTTAAGCAGAGTCTAGCTGGCTCTTGGCATGGAGGAGCTGCATTATGGCTCTGATTTTTGATATACGAGAAACATCACAAGTTATATCTGAGGTTGAACTGTGGTATTGCTTGTGATTCTGTGTGATGTAAAAAAAAAAATCCAAGGAAAAAAAAAATGTACAACCCTGGGACCCCTTCCGCCCTTCCGCCCTTCCGCACCCCCCCACGAGGGCCTAATCGGAGGAATGAAATGCTTTACAGAAGAACCACCAACCCTCACACTCAAAACATAGAGCATACCCCCCTACCATGATCAGTGTGTTCAAACAGCCGGTGCGCCGAGACATGTCGTCGCCGGTGTTCAACTACCACGGAAACACGCCCACCACCCCGGAATTGCCAATCAACTATACCATTGAAGGGTTGAATCGGGACGTTTATCCCAAACCATTGCACTCTCACAACGACTACTGGAGACACCGGCCGTTGTTTGACGCCTTGAGCTACGGCGCCGTCAGCATCGAGAGCGACGTGTGGCACTTTCCCAACAGCTACGAAATGGTCAAGACGTCACCACCCTCGACCAACAAGGGAGAGACGTACTACTTCAAGAGCGACGAGGTGTACGTGGGCCACAACCAGGTATTTTTGAGCCCGATCAATACAGTGAACAACCTATACTTGAACCCCTTGTTTGCGTTTTTGCAAGAAGCCAACCCCAAGTTTGCCTACACCGACGGGGCGCCAGGAAACCCGCTTCAGGACACACAGAAGCACAGCGTCTTTTACAACGACCCCGAACAGCCAGTGTACTTGTGGTTTGACTTCAAGACCGACGCCAACCTGACGTATGATGCCTTGAAGCCGTTGCTACAGAGGTTTGTTGACAATGGCTTTCTCGCGTACTACAATGCCACCGACGATACGTTCCACGAGGGGCCCTTGGTGCTCACAATCACGGGGAACTTGCCGGTGGAACGGGTGAGCAGTGAGCAGGTGCGCTATTTCTTTCTTGACGCGCCGTTGGCGTTGTTCAACGAGACCAGCGACGAGGCGGCAAAATGGTCCAAGTTGTCCCGCGTTGCCAGCACGTCGTTGCTGAGCTTGGTGGACAACTACCCCGCCACCCTTCGGAACCTGTTTACTGATGCCCAGAAGAAGCAACTCAAAAAGTACTTTGATACGGCGCACTCCTACAATGTCAAGACGAGGGTATGGGGCGACATTACGTGGCCGTCTTCGTTGTTGGACAAGCACTTGCAGGACTTGTTCAGCTTGGGGTCGGATCTATTAAATGTCGACAACCTCGAACGGGCCGCCGACGTGTTTTAAAAATGGCGCTTAAGTAGCTCGTATGTGTAGAAAATCAACGCGTTGGCCGGGATGCACCTCACCATGGTGATGCCCAAGCCGTTATACAACCCGCCCTTGGCAGCCACCGATCTTGCCACGGCCCAAAAGCTGTCGCTGGCCTGGCTGGCCTGGCTCCCGCGCCCACGCCCACGCTTCAACATGTCGTGCGTTTGAATGTTTGATTTGATGGTGTCGATGGGAAACATGGACAAGTTGAATGTGACCCCGGCCATGGCCCCGCTCAAGAGTAACTGCAAGTCGCCGTTCTTGACCCAGGGGTCCTTGCTTCGCTTGTAGTAATCGTTGATGTACTCGTAGGTGCCGAACCAAATTGCCGTGCCCGCCACTTCCCGTACAATGGTGGACGACAAGCCGTTCCATAGACCGGTTAGGCCCCGCTCTCGTATGGTGGATGATACAATCGACGCGTATGTGGGCGACGACGACGACGGATAGAGGGCAGTAGGACTAGCACCGGGGCTGACAGTAGGACTTGCCGTGGCCAAGTTCGAGACTTGGAGTTGACACTTGACGAGCTCCACGGGTGTGAGCACAAACGACGCCATAAGCCCGGCAAAGCCACCGCTGGCGCACTTGGACCAGAACGGTATGTCGTCGGCGTGCCCTTGGCCCAGGGCTTGGGCAAAGAATGACGAGGCTGCATTGTACGAGCTGAACAAGATGCCTGTTTCCAAGCACGCCCCTATAAGCGGCGCCTTCAAGCCCTTGTAAAAGCCCTCAATGAACCCTTCGCGGTGGGTGTGCTGGATCATTTGCAACGTACTCTTGGTGGTATGTGACGACTGGAGGCGCACTTTGATGGTGTCAAAGGGGAACTCGATGAGTTTGCCCACCATGCCGGACACGGCGCCAAGGGCCACTTCCTTCAACGGGTGGATCGGTTTGCGCGCTTCTGTCTGTTGTGTCATATAATAGCGCAGAGCATGGAGATTAAAGCAGGTGGTTGCGTGAAAAATTTTCTAGGTATATATAGATGGGACTTTACCGCGTAGCCAGATTCGGCCCCAAAGAAAAAAAAAAAGACAGGTATGGCTCTGCTATTTACCAGTGGCGGGACCACGAGACATTCAGCCAGTGGCGAGGGTGGCGAGGGGGGAGGAGGGGGAGCCTATATGGCGCCCTCCATATCGTATATAGGCAACATTAATTTTTAACCTAAACTATAAATTACAAAATTATGTATGGATGTGGGGGATAGGTAGAAGTGGTGGTGGTGGTGGAGATTGCCAAGAGTGGGCCATGTGCATGTGCTGCGCAAGACTGCTTATCTCAATGGCATGAATCTGGAAGAAGCGTTACCGGCTCTACCGTGTCTGACTGGGGTGTAAGTGATGGAGAATTCACCCAAGTAGTGGCCAACCATCTCTGGCTTGATTTCAACGGTGTTGAAAACCTTACCGTTGTAAACACCAACGACGGAACCAATCATTTCTGGAACAATGATCATGTTTCTCAAGTGGGTCTTGACAACAGCTGGTCTTTCATTTGGCTCAGTGTTGGCTCTTGCGACTCTCAACTTCTTGATCAAACCCATTGGCTTGGAGTCGATACCTCTGGAGAATCTTCTTCTGACTCTGGCACCGCACAACTTGGTAAAGTCTTCGGTTGGCATTTCAACCAAGTCCTTCAAGTCAACACCCTTGAATGAGAAGGTCTTGAAAATTCTCTTCTTTCTGTCAGCTAAAATGGTGAGTTAGTATTGGTGGTCTTTTTGTGTTTGGTGACAACAGGGAGGAAGAAGAAAGGCGGTCAATAGGTTGGTGTAATCTTGCTCAGTGGCATATTCATAGGTGAGTAACTTGTACTTCCCTGTCCCGATGATTGCATTTTATAGTAGTTGTAGTAGTGGTGGTGGTGGTGGTGGTGGTGGTAATGGTAATGGTAATGGACGTTGTAATCCATTTCTCGTACGTCCTAAATTCATGGATCTGTCTCTCCTCCTCTCCATTCCTTCTTCTCCTCCTTCGCAGAGTGTTTATAATGGCATATCCACATACCAGTCTCAGCCATATTGTAATCGATGAATCTGTAGTTGATGTGCTGGAAAAGCTTTGGTTCAAAATTTTTTTTTCAGTATAGTGAGAAAACTAGCAAACCGAGAGGGACGCATAGAGAGAGTGTGTGGGTGAAAGAGAGAGAGTGTGTGTGGGCGTGGGAAACAAAGAGAAAAAACTTGTACACAGGAAACAAAGCCCTAGCCCTAGAATATCACGTGCACATACCAGTCTACTGCACACAAACCGTACCCATTCTCTCTCGCTCTCTGTCCCAGTTCCACACACAGCAGAGCGAAATTTTCCAAATCTTCTCTTGAGTATAGTCTTGGTCAACCAAAGGATAGTCTGCCGTTTGTTTGCTTAAAAGTGATTATTCTACCATAATGAAATACTTAGCTGCTTATTTGTTGTTGATCGAGGGTGGCAACGCCTCCCCATCTGCCGCCGACATCACTTCTGTCTTGGAAGCCGTTGGTGTTGAGGTTGAAGAAGCCAGATTGTCTGCTTTGTTGAAGGACTTGGAAGGCAAGACCATCTCGGAATTGATTGCTGAAGGTAACACCAAGTTGGCCTCTGTCCCAGCTGGTGGTGCTCCAGCCTCCTCCGGTGCTGCTTCCAGCGGTGCTGCTGCAGGTGCTTCTGAAGAGGCTGCTGCTGAAGAGAAGGAAGAAGAAGCCAAGGAAGAATCCGACGACGACATGGGTTTCGGTTTGTTTGATTAAATGGTATAGATTATGAGGTATCTGATGTATAAATACAATTTTAACAACCCGTCAAGAAACAACCGCCAAAGCATTCAACTAACCAAGGCACACGCAAAAGGCACTGCTTTACCATTTTTTCTTTTTCTTACATCCTCTCACTTCTGGTCACTCAATAACTGGCGTAGTTTTGGTCCTGAGGCACCCTTTGCAGCTAGCCTGTCAACTAGCAGTTGAAACGTTGCAAGTTCAGCAGCAATATCCTTGGAGACATCCGATTGCGGCTGCAACTCGACATTGTCAAAATCGTCTAGTCCCTCTTCGTCGCTGTCGTGAACACCGTCCTCCAAGGGCTTGTTTGCGTCCACGGCTAGCGCCCCGCCCAATTCGTCTTTCAACTGCTTGAGAAAGGCCAACTTACCAACCTTGTACCGAAGCTGCCCATTCAATTCGAGTAGCCGCTGTTTTAGCTTGTCGTACTTGTCAAGCACTTCATTGTTGGGCTTGAACTGGAGGCGCAACTGCTGGGTTATCTCCCTCTTGAGCTCTTGCTTGAAATCCCTCAGCCTTTTCATCTTTTCAGCATACTCGGGGTCCTCGGCCGCCATTTCCTCAAGTATCTTCAAGTACTCGTCCTCAAACTCGTCCTCAAAGTCGCTATCGTTGTCTCCCTCGCCTCGCACAAGCAAGTACTTTCTCTCCGGCAACTCCCCAATAAGGTCTCCAAACTCAATAAGCTTCAGTAGCTGGTCTTTGTTGGACAACTCTCGGAAATCAGGAACCAATATCGGCTTGAGCACGTACTCGATCTTGGCAATGGTCTCGCTAACAACCAACAATTTGTTCTGCTCCAACTTCAACACCTGGTTGATAATGTTGGCGGTCACCTGCGACGTGAAAATCTTGTCGTTGCGCCGTTGTACTTTGGTGTTTATCTTGGATAGGATCTTGTCTAGATGCTCCTCGTTCAAGTGGATCTGGCCGTCATGTTGTTGTGTTTCTAGTATCTTCTGGAGCGCATGGTTTAGCTTGTATGGCTGGGTCACAATGTTTACCTGCTGGTCTACAAACTTTTTGGTGTACAAGTACGAATGGTTCATTGTATGGGGTTCATTTCTCTCTATGGAAACATAAAAAAACCATACACGTCTTTCTGGCCAAGTTGTTTTGTGCGTGTGTGTGTGTGTGGGTTTTTTTTTTTTTTTTGGGAGAGGGAGAAAAGAAGAAAATAAAAAAAATAAGCGGTAGGAGCACGTACAGGTATAATGTGCATACTACGCAAAGCTCCATCTCCGTCTCTCTGTCGCAATTTCCGGCTCTGGTTCCAGAAAGTTCTTATGGTGGCTGTGGGACGCCGGAATTGTACCAAAAACCATCTCGCCCTTGTTTGATGTACCTGAAGGACGGGGATGAGGATGGGGCGCGTTAGTGCGTGTCAGTGTGAGTGCGTGTCTCGTGACGCAGGAGGGAGAAACCATCAGCCACTGCATATGTCTTAACCAGTCCAGCTGGGGTCTACGAGGAGCAGTGGAACAGGATTGAGCGCGGGTGAAAAAGACACATGATAACTTTTGCATCTTGTCGGCAAGTCCTTTCTTTACATTTGCCAACACACATAAACCCCAACCAGAACGTCTCCCACACCCACACCCACACCCCCGCGGTGGTCACGAATGATTATAAAAAAAAAGACTCTTTTAGCAACCCCCTTTTCGCCCCGGTATCGGCAGTAAACTGAGCTTATATCCCTTCTTTCTTTCTTTTCGGCACAAAAGTTTCCATGCACGTCGGAAAACGGTAAAGAAACGGCATTTCACCCCCCTTGTCACCCCTATCCTTGACTTATTCATACCAGATCACACGTTTCGGTGGCCAGTACTTACTAAGACAAATGTAAGAATGTGAATTTTGTGCGAGGTGGACAATTTAGCCTTTTTCCGTGCGCAGCATGCATCTCCAGCAAGGGCAAAAACTTGCTACCCATCCACCACAAAGCTACCGACATCACGCTTTATAAATCTACAGCACCAGGGCCAGAAATTATTTACTAATAAAACCACTATGTTTCAAAACCAGTAGGAATCGTAATCAATGATCTATTCATCGCGAGAAACTAATCACTCTTTTATATACATTTGCCCCGCTGCAGATATAGACCCGCCCACGCAACACAAACACAATACACACTACAATCACAATCGTATATATATATCTATATATATATATATATAAAAGCAAGACCAACCCCTCTTTTAGAGACTGGAGGACTGCTCTCTACCTTTCCAACAAGGAAACCAAAATGGTTGAAGATACGCAACCAACACCCAGTTTAAAAAAGGGCAACTTTCAATTCACCTACGATTCAGAGAACCACTTGTTGAGTTTGATCTACAAGTACCGAGAAGAAATATTCACTCGAGGCAATAGGATAAAAACGTGGGAAAAGGTGTTGCAGGAGTTTAACGACAAGTTCAATGCCAACATTGTCCAGTCAAGAACAATTAACCACCGGTTTCAAACGTTGAAGCGGAACTTGCAAAATAGATTGAGCCACGAGAACCAGCCCATTGACCAGGTGAGATTGAACGAGAACGAAAAGCTACTTTTCGACATTGGTGAGTACATGTACAACAACAACTACTCCACTGTCAACCCGTTCACATTGAGCGGAGGAGTGCCAGAGTCGCCCGAAGCCTTTGCGCGCACAAGCCCCACTACATTCACCAACAGGTTGAACCAAGAGAGACAGCAGCAATACTACGACTTTGACAACGAAAGGCTTGAGAGCTACTTGCAGTCCACGGGCGTTGACACGGCAAAGCCGCCGTCTCCAGCAGTAACAACAACAACAGGAACAACAGGAACAGGAACAGGAGCAGGAGCAGGAACAGCAACAGGTACAGAAGGAGCAGCAACATCAGCAACATCAGTATCGGCTACAACGTCTACAAGAACTCCAACATCGGCAGAAACCGAAGTAGCGGTGGGAGCAAACTTGCCCACCACATCGTCCCACCCATCTTTGCAACACGATCCCATGCAGTTTAGCGACAATTTGCATACCCTGCGTTCTATAGATATGGCCACGGCAGATGCCTTGTCGGACAATAGGATTCACGCCCAACATCAGCAGCAACATCCACAACTACAACAACACCATGAACAGCAGCTACTACAACACCACCACCACCACCACCAACAGCACCAACAGCACCAACAGCACCAACAACATCATCATCAGGAGCACCAACAACAACACCACCACCACCTTCATCAGCAGCAGCAACATGAACCGGTATCTTCTACAGTATTCCCCAACCCGATTTCAATATCTCCATTCAAGCCGCAATCATCCTTGGCAGCAGATGATGACTCGCTGAACCCGCAGCAAGCAATTCCACCACCACCACCATCAGACCACCACCCACACACAAGCCACTCTCCAGCAACGGCCCACATGTTTCCATTCGACCATCAGGGCTTGTCGCAGGAGTACTACATGCAATTGTTGGCCGCCCACAATGAACTAAGCCAGCAACTCAAGGCCATGCGACTGGAGTTGAAAGGTTTCAAAACAGACACAAACGACAAAATGCAAGCGATTTCAAACACATTGGCCATCAACCACCACTGCATCGATACAAAGATCAATACTCTTTTGCACATGTTTGAGGACAAGAGCGAGGTGGTGAATGCATCCTCGTCCAGGAGCGACCACGTAGGCAATGACCATGACGAGCACGGTTAAGCTGCCTCAGTACACAAAGGCCGAGCCGCAACAGCAACTGGGTGATCTGACAAGCCGAAGCCGAAGCTGAAGCTGAAGCCAAAGTCGAAAAAATTCGCTCACCCCTTTCCCCACACACACACCACAACCTACTGTCAAACTTATAAACCCCCTATTTAGAAATGACTTTTGTTGGGAGCCATGTTGTAGACAATAATGACATAGTTTGACGTATTTGTGCTGGCACACGCCAATTTTCAAGATAAGCTTTAAAGCCACAAATGGTTTTTTTGTTTTTGTTTTTGTTTTTGTTTTTTTTCCCTCACCATAAAGACAAGAAAAAAAAAAAAAAGATTCTTGCTATCACATGACTATAAGCACACCACTAGGTACCAGAACGATGACAATGATAGAATCGGTTATATTCCAGGTCCTAGATTTTAGCAAACGAGCAGCTGGTAGTCACCTGGATGACGGGGGTGGCGACCACGACCACCTATACCGGCCCCATTCCACACGGGTGGCGCGGTACCAGATCATCATTGCCTCGACCCTAGGCATATTTGCCTTGTTGGCATTCTCAACCCTAAGGCTAAAGTATCCCAAGATTTACGTGGCCAACTTCAACCACTTGAACTTTAACTACTTGCATTCCTCGTCGCGAAGACACTTGCCCAAACTACCGCCGTCGTTCTTTGGCTGGATCCCTACCGTGTACAGGATCAACGAGATGCAAATACTAGAGCACGCTGGGCTCGATGCCGTGGTGTTTTTGGGGTTCTTCAAAATGTGCATCAAGATCGTGAGTACCTGTTTGGTGCTTGCCATTGTCATAATCTCGCCGATTAGGTACACGTTCACGGGGCGAGTGGACCAGGACTACCCCGATGACGGAAATAATAACGGAACCAGCATCGGGAGCAATAGCAGCAGCAGCAGCAGCAGCAGCATCGCCACCGGTAGTGGCGTCACCACCACTTGGTTATTCCCCGGTGGAAGTGCATGGAGGAGCGCAAGTGATGGCGAAAGGTCGTACCAGAAGTTTCTTTGGACGTACACCGTCTTCACCTATGTGTTCACCTTTGTCACCGCCTACTTTCTCTTTGACCAAACTGCCAAGATCATCAATATGCGCCAAAAGTACCTTGGCGGCCAGAACTCGGTCACTGACCGCACGGTAAAGATTTCAGGCATACCGGGAATACTACGCGACGAGGTCACCTTGACGCGGCATATCGAGAGCTTAAACATTGGCGAGGTCGACTCGATCTTGATTGTGCGAGAATGGCAAACCCTCAACAAGTTGTTCAAAATGAGGCGAAGGGTTTTGCGCAAGTTGGAAGAAAACTGGGTCGAGTACTTTCACCTGAATGGGATCAGGAACAAGACAGAATTGCTCTCTTCGGACTTGCACCCACAAGTGGGCGAGCCCGTTGGCATGGAGTACAGAGACGAGGAGACTGAACGGGATGAAGCAGCCTCAACCACAACCACAACCACAACAACCACCACAACAACAACAAGTTCCACAAGATCTGCACGGTCCTCATCTTTGATTGGGCAGATTTCGGAAATCATCGAGGAGTTGTCGTCAGCATCGCCAGAACCACAGCGGTTGATGAACGACGAGCTGCTCACCCGACCCCGGTTCCGCAAGGGATGGTTGGGGTTGTTTGGACCAAAAGTTGACGCCATCAATTACTACACCGAAAAGTTGGAGGTGGTTGACAAAGAAATCAACCGCGCAAGAACAAAGGAGTACGCTCCCAGCTCGACGGCGTTCTTGACCATGAAGACAGTAGCGCAAGCGCAGATGTTGGCGCAAGCAGTGTTGGATCCCAAGGTAGACCACCTCATCACCAGTCTCGCGCCAGCGCCCCATGACATTAGGTGGGACAACTTGTGTTTGACCCGGCGGGAGCGAAACACCAGGATATTTCTTGTCACGTTGTTTATTGGGTTGATGAGTGTGCTATTGGTGTTTCCCGTGCGGTACCTTGCCAGCTTCTTAAAGGTAAAGAGTATATCAAAGTTGTGGCCGTCTTTGGGAAAGGCGTTGAAGGCACACCCGTGGGCCAGGACATTGATTACCGGGTTGTTGCCCACGTACCTTTTCACCATTTTGAACATTGTCATTCCGTTCTTTTACGTGTGGATCTCGGAGAAGCAAGGGTTTTCGTCTCACAGCGACGAGGAATTGTCGTCGGTGGCCAAAAACTTTTTTTACATATTTGTCAATTTGTTCTTGGTGTTTACCACCTTTGGCACGGCGTCGCTAAGCGACACCACCAAGATTGCCTACGAGTTGGCGCAATCGTTGCGGGACTTGTCGTTGTTTTATGTTGACTTGATCATTCTTCAAGGGTTGGCCATCTTTCCGTTCAAGCTCTTGTTGCTCGGCAACTTGATCCGCTTCTCAGTGGGCTCCCTCTTTCGCTGCAAAACCCCTCGGGACTACCTCCAGCTTTACAAGCCCCCCGTGTTCAACTTTGGGTTGCAGCTCCCCCAGCCGGTGCTCATCTTTATCATCACGTTGGTGTACTCGGTCATGTCATCCAAGATCTTGACGGCGGGGTTGATCTATTTCATCATTGGCTACTTTGTCAGCAAGTACCAGCTCCTTTATGCCTGCGTGCACCCTCCGCACTCCACGGGGAAAGTGTGGCCCTTGGTGTTTAGGAGGATCATTCTCGGCTTGTTCATCTTCCAGTTGACCATGGTGGGGACATTGGCGCTCCAGGAGGCGTTCACGTGCGCGTCTTTCTTGGCACCGTTGCCGCTACTCACCTTGTACTTTTTGTGGAGCTTCCAACACCAGTACATACCCTTGTCGATGTTTATTGCGTTGCGAGCGATTGAGAATAACGATGGCACCGTTGCTGATTTGGAGAGCCGCCAGAACGATACCCACAAAACCTTGGACGAAAGACGGGAGTTGAACACGAATTATGAGTTTCCCAACTTGGTGAACGAGCTCGATGGACCCATGATTGCCATTGACGGTGAGGAGATGTTGCTTATAAAGACTGATGGAACTACAATCAGAAAGAGCCAAACGTTTGGCGAGTGGGACTATTAATGGGGACTACCAAAAGGGGACCACCAAAAGGGACTGTTGTGTATATTTTATAGAAGAGCACGCAATGATTGGATCGCCGTCTTGTACATTACAAGCTGTAGGTGTAGTTCGTGCGCCTCGCTGGCGTACAACTGGTCGTACGCCAATCCAAAGTAGTGGTGCATCACCAGGAGGAGCGCCACCTTTGAAACCACGGTTTGAACAGCAAACGACGCTGCCAAGATCGCGCCAATGGTGATGTACTTGTAGTCCGTGATCATCTTCAACGCCTCAATCATAACCACAAAGCCAATAAAGTTTATCAGCGGGCGCGTGATGGAAAGGTTGTCGTATGGCCAGATGAGCATTAGTATGGGAAATAGTTTGATCGAGCTCGACACCATTGTCGTTACCAACATGACCGACGTGGCGTACCCAAACTCGTCGCGGGGATCGATGTTTTTGTTTATGCTCTTGCTCCCCCACCCACACAACCGAAACAAGCCTTGGAGGCAAACGTTCAAGGCCAACTGTTCGATGGTCAGCTTTAGTATGAAAAACACATACTGGGTTAGCGTACGTTGCTGAAGCACCGTCTCCATGACCAAGCTGTGGTGGCTGCTCTTTTCTTCGTTTGCCCACGTGAGATAGACTTCGAAGAGGATAAACATAAGCACCATACGGGATAGTTTTTTGTACTTTGCAACAAAACAGCCTATGCTACTGGCGGTGGTGGTTGTGGTTGTGGTTGTGATGGTAATGTCCATCTCGGTGGTGTTGTATGCCAAGTGTCGGTATGCCTGCTTCTTCAATAGTAGAATGTCGAGGAATAGAATCACCGAGTCGTATTCAATATACTTGTCGGCAATGCTGTTGCACCGGGAGCACACTGTCAACTTGACATACTCGCTTTTGTACCGCGAGAACAAGCACTCTATCTCTGGGCTCCCACACTCGATGCAAATCATTAGTTGTGTGTGTTTGTGTGGCCATTTTGCGCGCAATGTGATATTCTTTTTTTTTGCTTAGTTTTTGAATCCCCCCAGATATATTTACGATTATATATATACTTTATTGGCACATTGCTGCTGGGGGCGGTATGTCGGGGACTTTGCCCAAGGTGAATTCCTTTGCTTTGAATGCTTCTAGCACTGTTGGGTCTAGGTCCTTGAAATCGTCGTCAGAAAATGCTGGTTGTGGCTGCGATGCGAATGGGGATTGCAGGGCAGGCTTGCCAAACGCGCTGGATGAACCAAAGGCGGAGGGCGCTGTAGTTGATGAACCAAAGGCAGAAGGTGCTGTAGTTGATGCACCGAACGCAGAAGGTGCTGTAGTTGATGCGCCAAAGGCAGAAGGTTTTGCAGTTGATGAACCAAACGCGGAGGTTGCAAACGGGTTAGGCTGCTGTGAGCCAAATGCAGATGTGGCGACCAGATTGCTGCCAGTACTGTTTGACCCAAAGGATGCACCACTATTGTTGGACCCCAGTGCAGGTTGGCCAAACGCCGATGCGCCCGACAGGAACCCAGTCGAACCAAACGCACCAGAACCAAACCCAGAAGAGCCAAACCCGGCTGACCCAAACGCGGTTGCCGGCTTGTTTGAATTACCCAACCCGCTCGACCCAAACGCGCCCGCCGTGGTGCCTGTTGATCCGAGCCCACTAGAGCCAAATCCAGAAGAGCCAAACCCACTAGAGCCAAATCCAGACTTGGCTGTATTGCCAAACCCAGAAGAGCCAAATCCAGAAGAGCCAAATCCAGAAGAGACAAATCCAGAAGAGCCAAATCCAGACTTGGCTGTATTGCCAAACCCGGAACCACCAAACCCTGAGTTGCCAAACCCGCCCGTTGTGGTGTTGGTGTTGGTGTTGTTGTTGTTGCTTGTATTTCCAGTAGAGCCAAACCCTGCTGCTCCAAAAGCCGAGCCCGATTGCCGAAACATCTGTATACTCTGCTCAACTGTTCGGTCTATGAATGGCTTGGGGTGTGCTTGTGGTAGCTCGGCTGACTTTTGTTGGTACCTCACCGCCAACTGCTCTTTCCCCCTGAGATGGTCCACACAGTATTTCATGTCTTCAACGCGCGCCTGCATATTGGCATCGACTGAGCTCTTGTCCTCAGTTGCATACATCAACCGGAGCTCAGCAAACGACATGTCACGCCCGGGGATCAAGTTGTTCACCGCAGGGTACGGTAGCCCAAACGACGAGAGCATGGGGCGGACTTGGTACGTGCCGTTGTGGTAGTACTTCAACTCGTCTTTGAGGTCGTTTGTATACATGTCGAGCGAGGCCGGCGACGTGAACCGCTGTAGTATCGTTTCATTGTCGTTGCCCAGGACGGCACCCCCGCCCTGTGTGGCAGTTGTGTGGGAGAATTTGCAGCTACTGCCGAACCGGCAGTTTCCTTGGAGGTAGAACTTGCACGGGGCCTTTGAGGTTGATTTGAACATTTTGCTTGCCAAATGGTGAATAGAAGGTGAAAAAAAAAAATGTGTGTGTGTGTGTGTTCTATTAACAAATACCACTCGTCAAATGTTCTACTGAAAGACGTTTATTATTCGCATGCACTCGCTGGTCAAGACATCGATGTTGGCCGACGTCTTTCCGTATGCCTCCTTGTAAAGCGTCTTCATTTCGTTGACCACATCGCTTTTGGACTTTGAACCATCCACAATGTCCTGCAACGACTTTTCCAAAGCCTTTCTCAAAAACGGTTTGGACAAGGATATCCGCTCAAACTCCATCTTGTCAAACCCTTCAATCAACCCCATACCCAACGGCGACGGCACAATGAACTCCTTGTTCCCCTTCTTGTCCTTGGCGACGTACCCCCGGGTCATGATTTTGTGGATGTGCTCAGCAATGGTGGCATCGGTGCCAATACCATTGACATCCATCAACCCAATCAACTCGGGCTCGGTCATGTGGTTGGGCGGGCTGGTTTTCCCCTCCTTCATCATGGCACTTTTTAGCCTGACCTGCTCTCCTTCTGTAAATGCCGGTAGCTGCTTGGAACTCTCCCACTTTTTGTATATATACACCTCCAAGTAGTTCATGCTTAGCACCATGAGCCCCGACGCCGTGAAGAACTCGTCGCCCCATTTCAAGGTAGCCAGGGTCTGCACCCCCTGCGCGTCCTTGGATAACGCGGCCAAGAATCGGCGCACAACGTACTCGTAAACGTTTCGTTGGTGCTGCTTGTCTAGAGAGCCCAACAGCACGTATTGAACCGGGTGGATGGGCGGATGTGCCTTGTCGTCGTGGGACCCGCTCCTTGGCGGTTCGTGGCCGTCTTCCAACAACATTTTGGCGTACGGCCCCCACTTGGGGTCGTCCTTTTGGTCGCTAATAATCTTTTTGAAATCCATGGTGGCGGGGAAGCTATCTGTTTCTGTCCTCGGGTACGATATGAGACCGCGGTTGTATAGCTTCTCGGCGGCGTCAAGGGTGTCCTTGGCCGACATTTTGAAAAACCGGGAACAGTCCTTCTGCAACTCCACTGTGGTCAAGGGCAAGGGCCGCCAGTTGCTGGTGGGCTTCGACTCAAGCTTGGTGACTGTGGCAACGTCGTGCTTCAAGCACTGCTCGTATAGTAGCAACACAAACAACCGATCGAAAAAGTGGCCCCTGACCCAGTGGAACCCGGCAGACACCTTGTCCTTCAGCACCTCAACGTCAATGTACCAAAAGGGCTCCGCCACAAAGCTCTTGACCCTCTTGTACCGGTCGACAACAAACCCTAGTGTTGGGAACTGGCAAGTGCCATACGACGCCACGTCCCCCTTTTCAATGATTCCCCGGTTCTTTAACGTATCGGTCAACAAACGCGTGAAACTGGTGCCCACCCTAAAGTCAACCTCCTGTCTGCACGAGACTGCAAACACCGATTTCAAGTCCAACTGGATGGGGGATCTGGCAGCGTGTAGTATATGTTCTCGGCCGAGATGCGAGAACCGGCTTCGCCAAACGTCCTTGAGCTCAATCGACCGATTGCCCGAGTTGGCGGCTTTGAAAATCTCAAAGCCAATGTACTCGCCCTCGCGATCGCAATCGGTCCAGATCATCAACTTGCCTGCGGACCGCGCCTCGTTGGCGATGTTGTCAAACACCTCTTTTTGGGTGATTGTTTCCACCACCTCAACGTCAAAAAGGCGACCGGGCGCACATCGGCCCCACCCATACGACGGGGGGAAGTCCAAGTTGGTGATATGGCCCAATACTGACGTCATTGTGCAATCGCATGGCCCCAACTCGGGGAAGGTATAGGTAAAGTCGTAGTTCTTGACATATTTGTTGCGGCTATTTCGCGTCGTGGTTCGGCCGCCCCCTAGTATCCTCGATACTTCCTTGGCGATGGATGGTTTCTCTGCCACGCACAAAACCTTCATATAGAGGGGTGGTGGGATTTTGGTGAGTGTTGGTGTACCCTATGGTTGTAAATTATTTTTTTTTGTTTGTAGACGCGTGTATGGGGGACAGAGGGCAAGAATGCCATGCCATTGGTATTAGCGAGAGGAGTAGGGGTAACAGAGAAACTTTGGGAGAGCAGCACCAGAGGTTGTTGTCCGGTAGTGATTGTCCGACGAATCTTGCCGCTGTTGTGTGTTGGTCTCTCTCTCTCTCTCTCTCTCTCTCTCTCTCTCTCTCTCTCTCTCTCTCTCTCTGTGTGTGTGTGTGTGTGTGTGTGTGTGTTTGCCTCGAATGTACCCACGGCGATAGTATAAACCTCTTCTTTGGGTGTAATGGTCCCAAAAAAAAAAAAGGACAGACTCCACAATAGATAACAATGACCACCGCCACCAGCCATGGCTTTGAGTCGATCAACCTTGCATCAACTACACAGAGCGACATTCCCAGCGGCTCGCCGATGCGGCCACTACGCCCAGTCCTCTCATCCACATCAGAAGAGGACGACGACCTTGATCCTGGCGCATTTATAAGCGAGACAAAGGAGTCACCATTGGTCTCACCCATGGACCCCGTATATTCAGAGCCTGCTCTTTTGCAAAGCACCCTTGAGGGGGGCCGCGACTTGACCCTGGGTCCAGGCTCGTTTGAGGTCTTGCATGATAGCGAGCTTTTGTTATCCAGTACCAGCATCATGGAAAGGAGCATACGGTTCCCCCACCCCCCAGCAGCAGCAGCAGTCCGGGTGGGCTCAGAGTCACCAGCCGTCTTTCTTTCTGATAAGATCAAGTTGGTCACTCGTGAATTGAGCGAGAGCGCGGGGATGTACCAATCGGTTTTGCAGGCAGGGGGCAACGTGCAACGGTTGAGGAGCGCCATACTACAAAACTACCAACACTTGTCTGAAGCATACTACTCGTTAAACGAACTATACTCGAGCGATGCCAGCTACACCCGATCTTTGCTTGACTCTCTCAAAGTGTGGGACGCAAAGCGGGAAAGGGTGCTATCCAAAGTCAAGTCCATCAAAAGTCGCGACAACAAGTACGGGGCCAAGCTCGCAGCCTTGTTGAGCAGGTCGCACGCCATTGATGATGAGATTGGGGAGCTTGAGTCAAAGCTTAAACAGCTTAGAGACCAGAAGCTGGTCTTGAGCAAAGAGATTGACGACACAAGAAGCGTGTTGGAGAGCCGAGCATCCAAATATGTGGATATGTTTAAAGATTTGGAACGCCTGGGAAGAGAGGCGGTGCTTGGGTATTTGCAGGCTACTGGTGTACCATTGAAAGAGGTGGACTCTGTTATGACAACAGTTCCCGTGCATGTGTCATTCGCGGAGGGATCCTCCAAGCAGGAGGAGAAACGAGAGAAACCAAAGCACCAAGTGGGGCCGTCTAAAGTGGAGAGGGTGGTATTTCCTGCAACTATAGGCATGCAGCCATTTGTACCGAACGAAGCTGATGAAGCGGCACCAGTGGCCGAGCCGGATTTGTCGTCTACTAACCACGACAAGGGGCCGACCCCATATGAAAGAGGGTACGCCAAGGGCACGCACAAGTCCGCGGTGATAAAGTCGCACGTCAACAAGCTCATACACACATTTCTTGATAAGCCAGAAAGGGGCGCCGCCACCACCCCGCCCCGCACAGCCGAGACAGCTGGCAACGATGCCTATGCCAACACCGTAACGGAAAAGTTGGACATTGGCCCCGTCTTGGCGGTTTTGCAACACAAGCTCGAGGCATGCACCGATCTAGCGTTGGCCACGTCGCAGAAATCTGCCACCTTTCACCAGTTCGGCAACCTTTGGGGCAGCGTGTCTCGGCAGATGAAGTTGCAGGAAGATAGGTTGGAGAACATGTTGGTTGAGTCGACTCCCAATAGCGATAGCAAGCCCGTGGTAGAAACGTTGGCTTCGACGTTGAGCCAGTTGAAGGATTATTTGCTCACCTTGAATGGCGTTCCTGCGACGGGGGCTGAGGAGGGAAAGGAGGAGCTTGCCAGTATGATTGCCGCCGAGTGCGAAGCTATACTAGCAGGGTTGAGGCTTGTTGACGGGCACTCCAAACTGGCGTCGCCCACCTCGCCACTTTTGGCAAGTGGCCTGCAGCCCCGCCAAAAGCCAAAGGCTGTCCCTACGACCGATTTCAAGTCTCAAACGAAAAGGGAATGAGTGATGCTATAGGTATATATGTGTATATATATATGTGCTTGTTATGCAAATGCGACTAGTGTCTGCCGGGCTTTCGTTTTTGAATAAATATGCTGGGTGATTTCTTTGGCGGAGGCTTTAAAAAGCCCGACGATGTGGGGCCCATGGTGTTTGAAGCTGGCTTTGTCGGTAAACCAGGCACGGGCACGGGAATGGGGGCATCACCGTTTTTGGATGTTGGCTTGGGAACATGATGGCCAGAAGACGTGGGTTGAGGGCGTTCTCTTGGCCCCGTGGGCAAGGGTAACTGTTTAGGTCCTGTAGGACGGGGGAGCACGGACTTGGGTGCGCTTGACACGCTTTGAAGGTCTGGCTGCAGCACGACTGTCGCTGGTGGTGCTGTTGGTGCTGGTGCTGGTGCTGGTGCTGGTGCTGGTGCTGTTGGTGGTGCTGTTGGTGGTGCTGTTGGTGGTGCTGCTTCATTGCCACTCTTCTTTGATCCCTCCATAAACTGTGGTCTTTTGGGCAAATACCCACCATTTGTGGGCACTGGAGCGGCACCATCTCCCTTTCCAAGCAATGCATCTCCCTTTCCTGGCAAGAATCCACCACTTGTGGGAACAATATCCTCTTGCGTCTTTTCCTTCCCCTTTTCCTTCCCCTTCCCCTTCCCCTCCTTTATCTTTTTCTTCTTTGGCTGTTCTGGGGCACTCTCATGTTTGCGCTTGGCACTGGAAGCTGCGGTAACCGCCGTCGTGTTGGAAATATTGTTCATAAAACCAGGGTACGCCTGGCTCACGCAGTCCCTCTCCTGGGCATCCTGCAACAACCTCCTCCACACGTCGTTTCTGGACAACGAGGCCATGTTACCAAGAATCCACAAGGTGGTTCGGGCACGAGTAAGCGCCACATTCATACGACGCACATCGCTCAAGAACCCGACATTCCCTGTGGAACTGGCACGGACACACGACATGATGATAATCTCCTTCTCCTGGCCCTGGAACCCATCAACGGTGTTGAAGTCAATCTCGTCCAAAATCATCTTCCCATACTTTTGCATAAATACCCGTTTGATGGCCCGGATCTGTTCCTTGTATGGCGAAATCACCCCAATACGGCCTGCAAACAGGTTTTGGGGTAGTATCTTCATGAGCTTCTCCACCAACTCCAAGCACACCCTTGCCTCTTCCGAGTTGAACAAGGATCTGGTAAGCTCGTTCTTTTCGTGCCTACCAACAATGTCAAAAAACCGGTACGGCGTCATGGGCATTTCTTGATGCCAGGGTCGCGCATTCCTCTCGAGCATTCCCTCTCCGTCCTTCAACCTCGACTGGTAAAACTCCCGGCTGGGGAATTCGGAAATTGATGGGTGCATTCTGTATTGCACATTCAAAAGGTACACCGAATCGGGGTGGTTTCTTTGCATCCGCACAAACAAACTTTGCTCATAGTCGTACGATTGTGCTGCTTGCGACAACACGGTGGGTGGTAACTGGTTGGGGTCACCGACCATGATGCACTTTTTGCACCCGTACCGGAGGGGGATTATGGCAGAGAGTTCCAAACACTGGCACGCCTCATCAATAATGACCTGGTCAAACTTGACCGAGAGGTTGGCAATGAGATCGTGCGCGGATCCGGAAAGCGTTGAGCAAATCACTTGGGCCAGGGTCAAGATTTTTGCCTGGATGTTTCTTCGCTCAATCTCTTTGGTCCGGTACGCAATCGAGGCCCGTTCTCTTTGCGAGTCCAACTTTTTAGCAAGCTCGCTTCTGATTTTGTAAACCTCACGAAGCCGGGTTTCAATCTCGGTAATCTGCTTTTCATCCAACGATTCCGTTTGCAACCGGGCTTTCAAAGCATTCCTCTCTTCGATGCATTTCTGGTGCTCCTTCCGAATGTTGGGGTCAATGGTTACCTCGAGAGCATTGCTCTGCAACTCCTTGTCCACCAACTCCTCCAATGTCAAGTCCCGGACCGCGGCATTGATGGCATCACTGCGCCCCAAACGAACAACCTTCAATGGCATGTGCTCTCCCTTATTATTCTTAACGCCGTCTCTCAACCGCAACACAATCTCGTCAACGGCAGCATTACTGGGAGCACAAATCAATATTTTTGCCCGTTCAGATGGCGCCAGGCTGGTGGTGGTGGTCGTGGTGGTGCCCGGCAAGTCGATTGTCTTTGTATCCTTCTCGTGCGACAACGAGTACCCCACAATCCCCAAAATCGTCTTTGTTTTGCCTGTACCAGGAGGACCCTGGATCAAAGAAAACCCTTCGCTCAGGTACGACCCCATAATGGCCTTTGCTTGAGACTTGTTCACGTCGTAGATCTTGCGCATATGTTCCGCGGCGTCGTCGTCAATGGGCACGGGCTCGTTTGGCGTCGCCAGTATGATCTGGTCAACCAAATCGTAGTACTGCAACCCCTTCAACGACGAATACTCTCGCTCCACCGTGACCATCTGCATCACCCTCATGCCAGAAATAACCGCTTTTGGCGTCAAAAAGCCCATCATAGGCCCTCCGGGGTACACGCGGAGCGTGATGTCGCTAAACTCCTGGTTGACAAACTTGATCTCCCGCACTTTGGCCAAGCACGTTCTCGTTGATTCGTCCTTCAAAAAGTTGCGAACATCCGCTGGCTGCGTGAGGGAGTGGGTGTTGTACCCGAGAACTAGCAAGTCGGAGTCGCCAATCTTGCGTTCTTGAAGCACCTTTTTGCTGATGGACGCATAAACGTCAAAGAATCCATCCACGCTCGTCCTGCTGCCGATCAAGATCTCAAACGGCATTTCGTCAACCGTGTTTTTGGCCGACTGGATAGCCTGCCAGCACTCCAACATCAAAAGCGGCTCAGTGGTTTTCACATAGTCCTTTACGTCGGCATAGGTGTCTTTGACACGGGTGTACATCGACATGTCTGTTGTGGGGTACTCGCTCTTTGAATTGAAGCTCCACCTCAAGACATTGTCGTACAACGGCTTCAAGTTGACGTTTAACCGGTTGCGCATTCTCTCCTCATCCAACTTTGCTTGATCAATCTTCTTTCTTTGCATCGCCGCCCGGTTAACCTCGCGGAGGTTCATGTCCACCTCGGTTATCTTGGCTCCCTTCTTTTTCTTATCAACAAACAAGTCGGAAAAGTCGGTGTCCAGCTGCTCGTCTTCTGAGGAGTCCGATTCGAGCCGCTTCTTCTTGAGCCGGTTCAACGACCGCCCCACTACTGGCGCGGCGGCTGCCTTTTTGGAGTTGAACCCCGGTGGTCTTGCGGCCGCGGGGGCGATATGTTGGGATTTTGCAGCCGCCGCCGTATTCGTCGTCGTCGTCGTCGTTGTCGCCGTCGATCCCCATGCTCCACCAACTCTGGAGTTTTTCAACTCCTGCCGGATTGCCTCAAGCGTGGTGGCAGTTTTGATCTCTTTGGGCGGCGGGGCAACTGGCGCTTCCCTCGAAACCACGCCAAAGCGCGAAAGCGTGTGCTGTCGTGGTGTTGACGACCGCGATCGGTACGACGCACCCGGCTCGGGCGTGCCCTCGCCATCGGTCAAATCAACCACCTGCTTTTTCAGCAACGCCACCTCATCTTGGATCCGGTTAACCAAGTCGTGATTAAACTCTTTGGCCTTCAGCAAAATTTCCAGCCTTTGGGCTTCGGACAATTTGTTATTATACCCCTTGGCCTTGACACCAAACTTGGCAAACTTTTCGACAAAGTCGTTGCTGATGGGGAACAGCTGGTCCGCTGCCAAGTCAAACCCCTTGAACACTAGAGCTACGCAAGAGTTCAACAACGACACGTCGCCCAACTTTAACCATAAAATCATCACATTGAATGTGGTCATGAACGCGTCAAACAACTCGGCATCCCTCTCGACACCGCCAATGCTATCGTGAATGATCCGGTACGAATCCAAAAGCGAATGACTCAAATCCAACGTGTCCCGGGTGAATTCCACCATCTCTTCCAAATGGTACTGCCCGGCCCAAACAAGGGTGGTTTGGTAAATCATGCTCAAAAACGACCACGACTGTTTCCAAAACTCACAAATTTCGGGGACACAGTGGGCGATCTGGGCCGGCGACGACGACAACAAAATGGAGTCGAGAGGGTCAGCTATGGCGCGTACAATGTCCATCATCGTCCGCACTGCCTTGGGACTGGGTTCGTATGCCTTCAAAGCGGTCAACTTGGTTATGGTAGTGGCGATGCTTTGCAACGTCGGCCGCAAGTTGGACAATAGGCATTGCTGGATGGTCTCAAACCGGCCGCTGGTGTCGTACGCCTGGCTCAACAAGTCGAGCGCCGATTGGCTCAAAGCCGGGGTGAAAATGCACGACCAAAACGAAACAACACACTCAGGGTCATTGACAAGATCCTTGATGGTCGACTCGTCGCCGATGCTCAATTTCTCAAAGATTTGGTTGATGCGGCTTGTTAGTTGCGCCACGCCTTCGTTGTGCTGTTTCCGGCTCTCGCTCAACTGTTTATTTGCATCGGGGACTTTTTGCGGGGCAAACTCAAGTATCAAGGACACCGGCTGCCAGGTTCCAACCACCTGCTTGCAAAGGATGGGGCTGGAATAGATCTTTCTCTTGGCGAGCGCGTTCCAGAGCAAGGGGAAAAAGTCAAACATGGTTGGACAAGTCCGCTGGAGCAAGAGAGCGGTGTTGTTGGTGAAAATGGAAAGGTCATACGCCAAGCACTTTAGCACCAACTGAACCGCATAGTCGGTTTCCTTACTCGACAATGCCAAATCGACAATTGCCAGAGCCTCAAACTCGAGTGCTGCCCTCACGTCTCTAACTTTCATCAACTCGACGGACTTTGCTGCAGCGTCGGTGCTGGTACCCTCAAGCGCCGCGAGCAATATGCGGCACCCGACGTTGTGTGCCCCTTGAAAGTCCCCACCACTTTCTGGTGGCACTGGCGCAAGCCTCAACAAAAACACGCCCATTTTTATACTTCTCTGCTGCCGGTGAACCGGCTCCAATGACGGCGGGATCGAAAACATCCACGCCGTCAACTCGGCCACCGACCAGTCATTTAGCAAGCTATCGCTTTCGGACGCCAACTGGAGCTGCCGCCTAAACTCTGGCTTGGCCAACACTCTATCGATCAATTCGACGCCCTTGATGGGGTACACGTGCAACCAAAAGTCTTCCTTAAACCTCACAAGGAGCTTGTCGAGCACTTGCAAGAGGATGGGCAACAGCTCCTCCAAGTTGGACATGAGGCTGTTGCCAAGTAGTCTCAATGCCGGGTAGAGCCTCAAGTTGACGTGCTTGCTCATAACTTGGATGTCTTTGGGTACATTTAGTCGTAATATCAACCCTTTGTTGTCAAACAAGTCAACGATGGCGTTGAAGTTGCTCCAGAACCGGGTTGCGTTTCTGTTACTAAAGTATTTGGGATTCTGGATCCGATAAAGCTGGATGCTAAACTCCTCCACCACCGGCTCCTCAATTGTGCTGGTGTCGTACTTGGTGCCATTCTTTTTTTGTTTCTTCTTCAAACTGTCAATCATGCTACCGGCCCACGCCTTCTCTTCAGGGCTACCTTCAAAAATAAAGTAGATGGCACCAGCGCAAAGGTGGTCCGGAATGGGTAAAAGTCTCTTTGCGTGCCCACCGCGAACCACAGCGTCAAGCTTCTCCCTCAAGGGGCCAAGCTCACGCACGGTGTTTGGATTATAGGCGCACCACAATAACGTATTGACCATCAAATCGTCTGCTTCTGTCGCGGTGTGGGGTGGTTGGCTTTCAGGCGAGTCCAAACGCGGCGCCAATATCAGTACTTCCCACTGTAGAATCTTTGCAATAAACTGGTTGACCTTGTCTATATCGACCTTTTTGGTGACGGCGAAATTTAGCCGCATGGTGGACTTGCCCCGACTAAAGCATCTCAAGCAGTTTTCACAAGTTGACAAACTACGAGCCATGTACGGGAGAAACACTTGCAAGGCCGCCTTGTTATCGAAAGAAAACAATATCAAAGCATGAATCGCTACAGGAGACATTTTGGGGTCGCAATACCAGTGCTGGTTCTGAAGATTGTGCTGTAAGTATATGAGGGTTTGCTTGATAACAACACTATGAATGGGACTCGACCCGTCCTCAACGTGCGACCTTTCAATCATGGCCACCAACTCGTCAAACTCGGGCGATCCCGCTGACGAGTGTGTGTTCTGTGACATAGATAGAGCTGGTGCACAAGCTAGTAAGAAGAAGGGGGGGGGGGGTAGGACAGGACAGGTCAGGTCAGTCAAGTCAGGACAGGTCAGGACAGGACAGGGGGGTGGGAGCAAAGGTTCTTTTGGTATAAAGATGATCTTTACAAGTTTCTCGTCTTGCCATTTTCTTTTTTTTTTTGAATGTGCTCTCCTCTCCCAAATAAAAATTTTCCTCCAAAGGTACAAACGCGTGTTTACATTTACAACAAGGTGATATCCAAATCAAGCTCTCGGGCAGCGCTGATCCAATCCTCGCCCGTGGCCCAGCAGCGTCTCATTATACGGAGACCCTTTTTGGCGTTTACGTTTCCCATTTCAGACAACTGGACAAACCTGGTCTCAAAGAGCAGCTTTGTCGCCGGGTCCAACGCCTCGCAACCCGCCGTAAAGAAGCAAAAGATGCAGCACACGTCGGCCGGACTTTTGGACTCAATCTTGTCTCTCGCTATTGCCCCGATTCCGTTGGCAAGGTCCTGGACCAACGCCGACTCGCGCGGCAACAAAAGAACTCGTCTGTACAAGATGATGATCCCCGTGTCGCAAAACACCTTGTTTGTGTACCTCAACACCTCAATCTCTTGCATTTTCCGCACAATCTCTTCCGGCGTGGTGGGGGATGTGACTTTGCTCTTGGACCGTAAGCCTACCATCGCCTCGTGGTTTCTCTGGATAACCTCCTCGTCCTTCCGGAACGTATCCATCAATGCTTCCTTGACTTCAAGCGCACTAATGACAATGTCCAGCGGTATAGTGGCCCGGTTTGCATTTGGCTTTTCCAAGTACGTATTCATTTGCCGTATCAACATGGTTATCTTGGCCAAATGCGGGAGAAAATTAATGTCAAACCCCATCAAGTAGTCAACGTTGAATCCCATCAAGGGGTCAATATTGTGTGTACGCCGCGACTCGATATCGTGCAATGTATTGAGGGACTCTACCGGTTCGTATGTGGTCGAGCCGTCCGACATCAATGCGTGGTGGCTGCTTGAGCTCCGCGACGAAGACAAGGTTCCAATCACCTCGATGTAGGAGAACCACCTCATCAAAAAGAACGTGATATCTCTCTCGGTTCCCGCGTCGGGGCCCCTTTTCACCGGCTTGTGTGCGCGTGCTTTGATGATTTGCCGCGCGCCAATGGTGTGCGCCTGGTGTCTGGTAAAGTCCTTGGAGTTAAAGACCTCGTAGCAGGATAGTAGCAACGCGGTTGCAAGCGCCACGTCGGAGGTGGCACTCTCCTTGTTGCGCAAGAGCTTGAGAAGCTCCGTACACGACCGGGCCAACAACTGGTCAATCACCACGTCGGGGGTGTCGTTGGAGCCAACCAACAGCGACCTGATTTTGGCCGCGAACGCCAACAACGTGGTCAAAATGGCCGGGTACTCCATCGCCATTTGTGAGAGAATGATTTTGAACGGGTTATCCTTGTAGATGTGCGAGGGGGCTGGGACAAGGTAGTGCGACGCCACATTGACCCAAAAGTGCATCAAGTTTCGGTAAAAGGGAACGTCTAAAAGTAGTTCGGGTAGCGGCATGATCTGCGGGGGGATAAATGCAAACAAGCGTTCGGCGCGGGCACGCGCAAGGTCGAGATCCAGAAGCAGGGTGGGGTCGAGTTGTAGGGGATCTTGGTATTGATCTTGGTCTTGGGATCCTGACCCGTCGCTGTGTATGTCAAGTAGCTGGGGCTGATTCCACCGCGCAAAGTCTGACATCAGCCGCATTGGGAAATAGTCTCCCGTGACTCGAGCCTGGACCTGGGGCAAGTATTTTTCGATTTTCGCAATGTCTTGCGAATAGTCCGAAAGAGACTGCTCCTCAAACTCTCTGGGAAAGTCGTCAAACCGGTCGGACCTCAGAAGAAAGCTGTTGAAAATGTCAGAGTTTTGCAACTGGAAATGGCTCCCGCCTATCCTGTTCAATGCATCGGTGAGGTGCTCCATCCCCGCAGTTAGTTCCGGCGTGGCGGTGGCTTCTGGCAGACAAAAGCTGGAGCCGTGTGCTTGGACATCGGGTACTATCACTTCTTCTTGCACTTTTTGCACATTTTGTTCTTCTTGTTCTTCTTGCACTTCTTGTTCCTCTTTCTTGGGTACTGTGGGGGCGTAGTAATACATTTGTGTGTCTTCGGCTAGGATCGATTCACCGCCAGGCGTTAAAAACGAGGGGGGAGATCCCGCGGCGCTGGGGTTGGCATTATTATACCGTGGCTTTCTCTTGCCCGAGCTTTCCACCGAAAATCCGGCTTCATGACTCGTTCGTTTGTTGGATGCATAATATTGTTGCGGCTCGGTTTGGCTGTACACCGAGTCGGTGGTAGAGGCGGGCGATTGCACGGTTTCGGCAGGACTGCCAAAGTCCTGAAACACAAACTGGACGTTGGTTGCCGGTGCTTTTGTAGACAGTTTAGTCTTTGCTCCAGCCACTGCCTCCTTTTTCCGCTTGCTGGGATCTGTGAATGGCCTGCCGCCCCAAGTTAGCTTGATCGAGTAGTCACAACTGGTGCTGGTCTTGACACAGTAGGAACATGCTGGTTTTCGCTCGTCACACTTTATTTTCATCCGTTTGCAGATGTGACAGCCATTACGGCTTCGTGTAATCTTTTTCTTCTTGCCATGGTTGTTGTCGTGACTGCTTATCTCCATGGTGTCGAGGGTTGGATACATTTCTGTTATCTTCAATCATCTACTACTATAAAAGGGGAAGACGAAAAAAAAAAAAAAGAAACAAAAAAAAGTCGAGGTGTTTAGGGGTCTCACCCCGAGGATGGACCACCCCCCACAGCGGTTGACATGCATAAACATACATTTATATGGGATTTTCTATTGCTGCTGCTACTGCTGCTACTGCTGGTGCTGGTGCTGGTGCCGCTACTGCTGCTGCTACTGCTGCTGCTGCTCGTTCTTGGCATCCGTTGCCAATAAACCACCCTCCTTCTTCTCCTTACCCTGGTCGGCATACTTGCGGCCAAACAAAATAACCAACAACTTTTCATACAACCGAAAGAGGTACCCCGCAGCTATCAACAAGCCGCCAGCAATGGTGCCCAATCTTGCCACAAACTGGAAAAACGGTATACGCTTCTCGGCAATAATCAACTTCAATGGCTCAAAATCGTAGTGGAAGTAGATACCAGGGATACCATTGGGCCGCTTGGACATTTCGTTGACCTTGACAACATGGTGGCTCTCAGTGAGAGAGTACTGGTTGGTGTCGACAACAAGCCCGAGCTTCTCGTACAACGTGGGCACCACTTTGGCATGGTACTGGTAGACTTGGAGCTTTTCGTCCGTGGTCTTGCCCGTGGCATCCAATGGGTTGTTCAAAAACGGATAAAACTCGCCAAAGGAAAACTCCTGGATCATGTGCGAAAAGTTTAACGACTCGAGCGGTACATGCAGCCGGTCCCTATAGCCAAACCCTTTGCCGGTGATGCGAAAATCGCCCTTGACCTGGTTGACGGCAACCGACCCAAAAATGTGGCACGCGGGTGCCGCTTCGTTGACCCGCATCCCCTGCGACCTAAACTCGGCCTTTAAGCTTTCTCTCATCACCTGCTCCAACTCTTGCGTCTCGTGGTAGTCGATGGGGTTGTTGATTTTGAAATGGAGCGGGGTGAAAAAGTTGATACCCTCAAAGTTTAACGTTTCGCCGGCCAAGTACCTGTCTAGGGTGATGTCCTCAACGTTGGTGTGGATGAATTCGCACGGCATGGCCACAATCAAGTCCATGTTGATCAACAAGTTTGACTTGACAACGTCGTCCACAACAAATTGGCGATCGACATACCCGCCAATAAACCCACCAATCTCGATCCATAGTATGAACAACCCAAATGTGTATGTGAGAAGTGTCGACACCCCTCCTCTCTGCGACCTCACCGTGTGCTGCGGATCCACCTTGGGAAAAGCGTCAAACGTCTTGACGCCTTTGGCAATTGCATCCATCTTTGTTGGTGTGAGTGAGGGACTGTACGTTTATAAGTGAGTGCTGTCAATTGTATTTTTTTTTCTTCCACCTCCTCTTGTTGTTAATTGTGTATGAGTAATTTTTTTTTTTTTTTTTTATTTTATTTTATTTTATTTTCGCCTTTATCAATCCATCTCCCACTTACGCTGCGATGAAGCCATGGATGACCAGATAGAGATTCACGATGAGGTCGAGTTTTCTGAAGATATAAGAGTTCAAGAGCTACAGTCATGTATGCTCATCTACCCAGACGCCCGCGTTGACTTGGCGTCTTTGTCGGGGTCCCTTGAAGTCCCCATCCAGATTGACGATGGGGTCCTTGTGAGCTTGGTCCAAGACGGCGTCGTTGTGGCATCGAAAAGGGTCACACACTTGCCACCGTTGGAGTTGTGCTTTGAGTTGCCCGAGGGTTACCCGTACGAAAAGCCACCTAAAGTCAAGCTCGAGTGCCATGGTTCCTTGGCACCTGCCACGTTGGAAAACTTACAGCGCCACCTCGACGGGATCTGGCAAGACTTTCACGACCAAGTATTGTTCAACTGCATCGACTATTTGCATGACCAAACCCAGAACAACACGGCCCAGTTGGCTGCACCGGTGGTGGAAGTTACAGATGTCGACCGGTACTATGCAATTGTCGACTATGACCAGCAGGCCAAGCAAAGGGTGTTTGACCTGAAAACATTCACCTGTGAGATTTGTCAAACCGATTTCAAGGGGGTGGACTGTCTCACGTTTGGTGAGTGCGGCCACGTGTTTTGCAAAGCCTGCTTGCACAGCTACTTCTCGGCGGTGATCACGTCGGGCGAGATTAGCAAAGTCCATTGTCCCAATTTCGCGTGCACCAAAAAGCACCATACTGCGCGAGACCAGTTTACAAAGTTGGAGACGTGGACTTTTAGCGACAAAAAGGTCAAGGACATTGTTGCCACGTTCCTCACCCCCACCGTGCCCTTGTCGTTGTTGAATGAGATATTCAAGTCGGAGCCAGACTTTGCCAAGCGATACTATACATTGTTCAAAAAGGCGCAGTACGAGATGCTCGCCAAAATGCTTCCCAACCGGCTTGTGAGCTGTCCTAGAATCGGCTGCGACGAGGTCATTTTCCGCGACGAGTTGAGCGAGCGGTTGGTGGTGTGCCCCAAATGCCTGTATGCGTTTTGCAACGATTGCCGCAAGTCGTACCACGCACGGTTCAAGGAGTGCTACAAGGCGAATGAAAACAGCCAGTACCTGGGGATCCCCGCCGATATCCTCGAAAGCTACGGGTTACTACCATCAGACTCGTACGAGAAAAAGACATTGAATGCGCGCTACGGCCGGGCCTGTATCTTGCGAGCAATTGACGAGTACCGCATGGACCAGTTGTTTGAGCAGATGTTGAGGGAGGGGGTTGACGTTAAGGAGTGCCCCGGGTGCAGGACGGTGATTGAAAAGACCGACGGCTGCAACAAGATGAAGTGCACCGAGTGCACCACGTGTTTTTGCTTCCACTGCGGTAGCAAGATTGGAAACAATTATAGCCACTTTTCCGACCCGCTGTCGTCTTGCTACAGAATGCTATTCTTTGGCATGCCCGGCATGGAGGAGGAGGGTATCGGAGAGGATGAGCAGGAGGTTGAGATGATATAAAGAGCGTGGGACTTATTCATATGTATATATATCAATATATCAATAACTAATTGGCTTTTTATGGGGACGGCCATAGCGGTAGCATTCCCGGTACAACCTGCGCCTCCTAAACTCATAAACAATGTCCAGATGGGTAACGTCTGCCATATTGTCGTAGATCCACCCTTGCGTCTCGTCGCTTTTGATGCTAAACAACGACGAGTCCAACGACCGTTGCCGGATAAAGTCTTGTGGTTTGACATCCAAGGTCCATTTGTTCACAAGACCCAAGTCAAACTTCCAGTCAAGTGGCGGCAACACTCTCGACAAGTGGTCCACGCCGGGCGGACGCTTTCCTGCTGCTCGCAACTTGTTTTTGGTGTCGTAAATTGTGGTTGAGTACCGGTAAAACGACCACTTGTGCTTCAATATACTCTTGATCTGTAGCTCGTACACCTCCACTATTCTAACCTCGGGCGAATCGTCCACAATGATATCGTTGCGGTCAAACATCTTGTTCATCTTGTCAGAGGCTGCAACGGGCGGTTTCGGTGGCGGCTGCATCTGCTGAGCGCGGGCCGTCCGCGCCGCATTCATGTCGACCAAGTACTTTTTGGCCTTTGGGTGGCACAAAATCATCCCCACCCATCCGCTCTGAATGAAAATCATCCGCCAGGGGATCCACTGGCCAAAGAACAAGACGCCAAAGGTGGCAACCAAGGCGCCGTAAAACACAAACGTCGAAAGCCGTTCGTCCTTAAACCCCGCGGTCTCGTAGTAAAACTTTTCGCCCTCGTCGCTGGCTCGCAATACGTCGGTTGTCAAGTTTTGAAAGTCCCTCAAGTTGATCAACAAGGCGAGGTTCGACTTTCGGTGGCGCGCGGTTTCCTTCTTCTCGTCAGAACCATCGCCGGCGGTGGTGCCTGCACTGGTGCTTGTGGCTGCGGTTGTCGCCGTTGCTTGCGACGCTGTCTCGGAAGCGTCTGCGGAAAAGTTGGACGCCACCTCGGCGTCTTCGCGTAGATAGTCTTCGTCAATATAGTCCTCCACAATGCTCGTCTCTGGCGTGTCGCTGAGGAACCGCCACAACGACTGGCCCCGGCGCTTGACCTTGATGAAATCGGAATGCCGCATGGGGTGCCGGTAAACGTACCCGGGAATCATTATGCCAAACAAGGCAAACAACAACGGGTAGACCAACACCAAGTGGGGCCACATGCATGCTGCCGTATACAACACCAACACCGAGAGCGTCTTGGTGGGCCGTTTCCAGGTGATGACGTGCACAATGCCGTACTGGACCGCAAAGAACGCCGTCATCTTTGACGCCAACCTCCTCACGTTGGACGCCAACACCGTGAGCGACAACCCCGGTCTCTTGTTTCTTTCTGGGTCGTGAAGTCTCCGCTCGAATATCTCTCGCTCGGGGATGTCCAGGGGTAAAGTGCTCTTGAGCAACTTTTCAATCATCCGGTCGGCGAAATGGGTGGTGGCGGTGTTTATCTTGGACTTGGCCCCGTCGAATCCATCTTCGGCCGAGCTCGCCATGGATTCAATGTGGGCAATCTGCTCATCCGTCAAGTCAACGGACCCCGTGCGTCGGCTGGTGTATCTGTCCCATCCCATTTCGAGCAAATTTGATGCGGTATTGGCTGCAATTGATCGCTTGCTGGTGTTTCCCTCGGCTATGCCCTTTTCGATTGCTTGTGTCAAGGCGCCAACCGCTTTGTCTCGGTACGAGGATGATGACGACGATGTCGATAACGATGACAGATGTGGTGGTGGTGGTGGTGGTGGCTGCAGTGGCGGTTGCAGTGGTGATGGTTCAGGTGATGGTTCGGGTGATGGTTCAGGTTGTGGATCAGGTGATCCTGATTCTGATTCTGATTCTGATTCTAGTGCCGCTGCCGCTGCCGGTTCTGGTAATTGGGGCAGTGGTGATGGTGGTTCTGGCCGTGGTGGTAGCTCTGGCCGTGGTGGTAGTTGCGGTGACTGCGATTGAGGTTGTTGCGGTTCGCGTGGTGGTAAAGGTGGTGGCTGGAGAGGATTCATTTTGGAACGGAACTCGACACTGCTTATATTATGCCAAGTCTATGTGGGGGAAGGCAAAAAGAGGTGGACAGAAAAACTGCACATGAAAAGGAGGCAACGAAAAATAGTGAGCGAGTCTCCAAACTACAAGAGTCTCTAAATTACAAGAGAGTCTCCAAAGAAGTCTCCAAAGAGTCTCCAAAGAGTCCAAAGAAGGAAAGTAATCTTGCATTGTTTTGCTAAACCAACACTAAAACAGAATATAACAAACATGCCGCTATATATGTGTAGAGTATATGGCCAGATTCATTGGACAGTTGACGTCTTATAAAGATGGAAAGTGCTTTTCGTCAAACGCAGCAGCAGCTGGCTTGGCACCGCCTCTGGAAGCACCGCCTCTGGAAGCGCCGCCTCTGGAAGCGCCACCTCTGGAACCACCTCTGGAAGCACCGCCTCTTGGACCGCCTCTACCTCTAGAGTTGCTGTCTCTGTTGAAAGCTGGCTTTTCGTCCGAGAACGAAGCCTCAATGTCCAAAAACTGCTTCTCCTTGTGCTGCTTGGTCTTGGTCTTCTTGACGTGGGTTGGAGCAAAAAAGGACTCTTCCTGCTTCTCAATCTTTTCCTCGCTCAACCACTTTTCTTCAGCACCTTCGTTGGCTTGTCTCAACTTCTTGGCGCCGTCCAACTCCTGTTGCTTGAGGGCGAGTTCGGCCAAGTGTTCCTGCAAGGACTTCTTGGGGACCGCAACCTCAGCCTCTTGTTCAGCAGCGTCTTGTTGCAACTCGGCTTCGGCGTCTTGGGCGCCTTCAACCTCGCCTTCCAACTCTCTCTTGTCGCTCTCGCCCCATCCTTGGCTAAACTTCTTCTTGGAGTCGGTCTTGCCGGTTCTGGAGTGACGGTCAAATGGCTTCTTGGCGTGCTTGGTGGCGGTGGAAGCTGGGGCGTCGACATCCTTGTTGATGTTCTTGTTCTTCAACGCACCTTCGTTGCCGGTGGGCAAAACCTTCTTCTTGGCCTTGGCAGGGTCGGCAGAAGCTGGTGCCTCATCCTTCTTCTTGGTGGTCTGCACCTTCTTCACAACCTCCCTGACTGGCTTTTGGACAGCGGCGACGTCTTCCTCGACATCGTTGCCTAGCAAGTCGTACAAGTTCTGGAGACAAGTTAGTATTATACATTGATGTAAAAAAAAAGGGGTTGTGTGGTTACGTGTGCTGTGTAAAGGGTTGGTTGCACCAATTGTGTGGCATTGTGTGGCATTGGCGCTCACACGATTCTTTGTTGTTGATGAACCCACAATGGCCAGAAAAAGGGGGGGCTCCATCACCTCTCTCCTCCCATTCATGAACCACGCTGGTTCCAATTGCCCATGGAGTGTAGTTGCGTATGCGCCAAACCATTTGGGCTTGAAACAGTTGGCCCAGAACCACCCCCATCCCCTACTCTCCTCTCCTCTCCACAGTTTCACTCTCCCCCCCCTCCTTGGACAGCAGCGAATTGAATTGCGGAGTACTTCTCCGTGTATGCCGCAACGCTCTCCCCCTACAATCCCAATCCAATTGGGTGTGCCGCCCGTGTATCAGCTGCGGCTGCAGCGGCGACATCACCCTTGTGAAGCACACATACTTTGTTTTGGAATGACATTGTTTCCCTATTGTATATCCTTCCAACTGTTCTGGTTCTGGGGGAAGCAACAAGAAAAATTTTCGTTGAAAAATTTTCCTGCTGGTTTCAGAGAGAGAGAGAAACTTGACAGTTTGAGTTTCTGTGTGTGTGTGACTCTATGGGAGAAAGAAGGGAGAGGAAGAAAAAAAAATGAGTGCATTATATACAGTAGGTGGCTCTTCTCCCCCAATTATACAGTCCCACTCCCAACCACTGTCTACTCCTGCTCTACTGGGGTGGCGCTGGCAACAAACTCGTCGCCCACCCGGCTCAAGAATGTGCGCACCGCCTGGCGCAACTCGGCCGTCATGCTCTTGGAAAACAACCGCAACGTCAACTTGTACAAGTCGGGAGCAAACGTGGTGAAATCCTCATCGTCCAACTCAACGTACCCTTCGTAAATCTCCACAATGACCGGTTTCCAAGTGGAGATGTTTCGTTGCTGGTTGGTCTCGTCGAGGTCGGCATACATCCCAATGATGGTGTTGCATAGCGGGATGATGTACCCGGTAATCTCGCGCTTGTTTGCCGGCGGCTTCTTTTCGTCGTCGCAATACATTCGAAACATAATGTTGATAAACACTGCCGACGACGACAGCTCCTGCTTGAGCAAGTTGGGAAGACGCTCAATCACCCCGGCGTTCCAAAGGCGTACGCGCAAGTCGTAGTCGTCGTTAAACTTTTTGGCAAAAGTGTAGCTGCCGTGCAACAACAACGACATCTTGATGAGGTACTCGTTGGGGATCCTGTCGTAAAAGTCGTCGTTTTCAAACACTTCTGATAATGTTTGAATAAGCAACAACTGCAACACGCTCTTGACCACAATCGACGACTTGTCCTTGGACTTTTTCAACCGGTCACTGAGTATAGAGTCGCTTTCGCTTGCGTCCGCGCCACTCTCCCTTTCAGGCTCGTCATTGTTTCTGCTCCTCAATGGATCGGACGTAAACAACTCAGTTGCCGTGGTCAACTCAAACAAACTGGCAAATGCCCCCGTCACCTCACGCCAGTGCTCGTTGCTAAACTGGTGAGCATTGTCAATCATCAACGTGGTCAACGACTCGCGGCCAATTCTGGCAATAGTGTCATTCTCCTGGCAGATGCACGAAATGATCAACTCCAAGTACTCGCCGAGCAAGTGGTTCAACGCCCCAAAGTGGCGCGTAAACAACGTAATCATGCTCTTTAACGCCTGGATAAGCGTGGTCGAGAGCCACACCGACAACTTGTCGGTGGTCTCTTCAAGCGTAATCTCCCAATGGTTGCTCAACACGCCAAAGATGGGGAACAACAACTTGTGGCAGATACTGTCCCAGAAATCTTGCTCAAAGTGCTCGCCATACTCCATCAACACGTTGAACAACCCCGACAATGCGCGCGACCTCACCTCCAACTCCTCGCCCGTCATGATAATGTCGTGGAACCCAAAAAGGACGGGGAACCAGTACTTGTCCAATTGCTCATTCTTTTCGAGAAAACTGTACTGCGAAATCTCCTGAATCAACCGCAAGAGCACGTCGAGCGACAACAAGCTGACCCTTTGGAACCTCTCATTCTTGGCCAACGCGGTGAAGCAAACAACCAAGTCGGAAAACGAGTCCTGCCTCCTCACCTCCTCAATGTACTCCTTGTTGATCCAGTTGGCCATCTTGTACGCCTTGGTCACCAACGACTCCTTATTCTCCCGGGCCGCCGCCGTGCACACGCCAAAGATGGTCTTCCAGCCCGACTTGATGTCGCTGGCCCGGGCCAACACCATATTGTTGATGCACTCCAACACCATATCCTTGACTTCAAGCGAGTCATTGTGCAAAATGACATACTCAAACGGCTTTAAAAACTCCTTTTGAAACTTGAAATGCGAGAGCTCCTCAATCTCCAAAAACCGCATCGACAACTGCCGCAACGAGTCCAACGCGAAAAACAGAATTGCCGGGTTGGTGTGGCACCCCACAACATTGAAAAACTCATTCATTGTTGCCCAGATTTGCGACCACTCCAACCGAATACGGTCCATATTGTAGTAACACACATCCACCACCTTTTGCAACGAGTACGTTCTCGGGTTTGTGCTCTGACCCGACAGGTCAATCTCTTCCTTGGCCACCTCCGACAATGCCTTCACAAACGCCACGATGCTCTCGCCCGACAAGTTGGCACTATTGGTGAAAACCCGGTCAATCGCCACTTCCAACTCGGTCTTGGTCAACAACTGGGCAACTTCGGGCGACAAGTGCTGGTTGTAAAACTTGCTTGCCGCCGTCTGTGACGGCGTGGGGGCCGACGCAAACAGGAAAAAGCTGGTGCTGGTGCGGTGCGACGACTCCAACGAGTTTCTATTGACGAGCTTGGCGATGGAAACGTCCGGAATAGAGTCTTGGTCGACCCCCTGGGCTATAAGCTGCAACCTCTCCAATTGCGAAATCGACAACAAAATCTGGATCCACGACTGGCCCAAATGGCTCCCCTCCAACACCGCAAGGTCCAACATAATGTCAATGGCATCAACATTCTTTTGCTTCATATCTTCATAGTTGTTGAGGTTCTGAAACTGAACCAAGGCGCTAATAAACGAGGTCCTGGCATAGTCCAAGTCAAACATGCACGCGATACGGATGGCCAACTTGATACCTTCCAAGCACATCCGCGGCACCTCTGCTTCGTCATACTCCTTGAAAGGAGGAGTGAGGGCCGCCAATATCGACATCCACAACGTATCAAAGATGGATTTGACATGCAACACGCTGGACGCGGCATAAAACACGCCATCCAGAGAGTCGCCGCTCCTCAACTTTTTCCCAAGATTCCTCACCAATTTTTCAGTCTTGGTTGACATTTCCTTGGAGGCATGGATATACGCTTCGCGGTTAAGGTCACGCCCGCCGAAAAAGCCAGACGATTGGTTGGCAGGTAGGGCAATGTCTCCCGCCAACAATGCCGCGTGCTGTTCAGAATGCAACTTGATTTCGTTGCTCTGGATTTCGTCGTAAATGCTCCTTAAAAGCTCGCGGGGAAGGTCTTTGCCATCGTCAATCCCCGAGTTGTTGGCGACAAAACTGTCAAACGTCATTCTGCTCTTGATCTGGGGCGAATGCAAGTCGGTGTTTAGCAAAATCACCGAGTACGCCAAAACATACGCCGCGTCGGCGTTGGAAAACACCCCGGGGTTGCCGAGCATATACCTCTCGGCAAACTTCAACATAAACCGGTCAATCTTTTGTGCCTCTCCAGGAAGTCTAAACGCCTGCAAGAATAGTCTCATGGCGTCAACAAAGTCGGTGCTTTGGAAATTCATCTCGTCGACAAACGCGTGCATAATGGCAATGTTTCTTTCATCCCCATCGCCAAGATACTCGCCAATCACCGCCTTGTCGAGCCCATCGGTTTGCAAAAGGAAACGAGCAATGTCCTGCGGCAGGTCCGAGGGAATGAACCGGTTCTCGATAAAATAAGCAATCCCGCGCTTGGCCTTTTGGTTAAACATCTTTACCCCGTCCAAAAACGCCTTTTTTCTTTGCTTCTGGCTCTCAAACTGGCCCGGGTCGTCGGAATCGACAAAGGCAGCACCAGCAGCACCAGCAACGCCATCGCCATTGACAAAGGACGTGTTTCGGGAATTGCTGATAGAAGTTGAATTTGAATCGGACCGGTTTCGCCCAAGCGATAGGAACGATCCGTTGGTGTTGTTCGTGGTGGCACTGGCAACGCCCGGGTGCTTGGCCGGAGTGGTCAACCCCTTTTGCGCCCACGAAAACAACGAGCGCAAAAACGCAACCGAGCACCTGATCGACGTCATCTTCATGGCATAGTCCAAGGGGAACTGGCTGTAAATCTCTGGCTCGGGCGGCTTCGATTTCATGGTGCTGCTGGTCAAGTTGGCAATCTTGTTGATATCGTACACCGAAATGCCGTTCCTCCTGTTTTCCCGGAACGCGTGCGCCTGTTGCGGAGTAACGTCAATACGCACCAACGAGAGCTTGGTCAAGTAGTCAATGGTCTTTTCGCAAATGTTGGGCATGTTGCTGTCGCAATCGTAGTTCAAGTAAAACTCAATGATGCACCTAGAGTCGTTGCATAACCTCTCAATGATTGACAACAAGTACCGCTTTTGGTGCGGGCTCGACGTTTTCATTTCGGCCACGGGGAAATAAATCTCGTCCCAAAACACTGGGATCTCTCGCTTAAACTCGGACCGCAAGTTGGAGATGATGAGCCAGAAAATCTCCAACGACAACTCAAACACCGGGGCCAAGGCCGAGGCGGCATTCTTGGAAAGCGCCAAGTTGATGTACTGCCTAACCGCATTGATCAACCTAACCTGCTCGTTCAAGTTGGCCGACAAGATCACGACGTGGGGGTTCAAAAAGATGTCAATGTGTTCTTTCAAAATGGTGTGGATAATGTGCAACGACAACAACTTTGACCTCACAGAGTGCGACTTCATGTCGATGGTGGTGGAGTCCAACGACTTGATTGAAAGCTTGCACATGGCGCGAAACACCAAAAACGCATCCTTGACGGCCAAATCCTCTTCGCTGTCGTTGGCAGCGTTTGTCTCGTTGACGCGGTGGTTGTTGTAGTCGTTATCGGTGATTTTTTCCAACGTGAGTTTTTCCACCGACTGGTCAACCGACTGGTCAGCCGAGTGGTTAATCGACTGGTCACCCGAGTCCAACTCCTCCGCCGATTTTACCGACAATCTGGTCTTGCTGCCCTTGTTCTTCATCGCTTCCGAATCTTCCACTCTCTGGAAAATGGCGCCAATCACTTGCGTCAAGATCCCCTGGGCAATTGCCTGGTTCCTTCCTGTCAATGAAAAAATAAACACATTGTAAATCTGTCTCACTGCCTGCAACAACGACGCGCCATGGCAGGGCATGACAAGAATGCTGTGCATCAATGCCCTCACAACCTGCAACTCCAACTCGGGATCGGTGCCCTCGCCCTCAAAGCACGCGGCAATGACATTCACCGCGTCGTTGGTGAGCTTGACCTTTTCGGCATGGCCATCAAACAGCACGTATTCAAACAATTTGGCAAACAGGTCAACTGCTTTGGCCCGCAAGTCGGCGCTCGAAGTTTCACAGCATGCCTTTAACGCAGCAAAGATTACATCGGCGTCTCTTGATTCCACATTGTTTAGGGAGTCCAATGCATGTTGGATGGTGCTCTTGAACTCTTCGTTCTTTTTGGCCTCCTTCGATTCCAAAATGGTTTCAAATGTCTTTTTGAAAATGCGGGTGTTGTCAACGGTGGTTGATGTAACCGAAAGGGTTGAATATTGGCGGGGGCGTGAAGTGGGCTGGGTTGTTGCTGAAGACACGTTGTCGAAAACAGGCGGCGTGACCGTGGCAGTGGGGAGGTGTTGACCATGTGGATCTGTCACCTCTTCTTTACGCTCCTCTCCTTCCTCTTGCTGAGCTTCTGTAGGCTCCTCCCCCTCCTCCTCCTTTCCCTTTTCTTCATTCTCCTTTTCATTAGGCTCATCCTCTTTTGTCAATCCCAGTTGCTCGTCCTTCAGGTTTGGGGCGTCAGCATCAGGGTTTCCCCCATTCGCCACTTTATTCTCGGATCCAACATCCTCCCCATTGGTTTCATGTTCTTTTATCACGACATTGGGAACCGCTTCGTTTGCTGGGGCCGCAGTACCTGTATCTCCGTCTCCTTCTAGTTTTTCATTCTGGTGTCCATTCTGCCCTGGTTGTAGCTCGGTGGCAGTCTCAATAGTGTCGTCTCCATTAATGGGCACGTCCTGAGTGGCCTCGATCTGAGTTGCGACTTCTTCTTCTTCCGACATTGACAATCGTTAGTTTACGTTGATCAGAATAGTGGAATCAATTGAGGTGGCAGAGTTTTTGGTTTGGTTTGGTTTGGCTTTTTTTTTTGTTGTTGATCTTTGTCTAGTTGTTCGTTTTCCGCTTGTCTCTCTTTTTTCTTTTCCTTACTTCTCTATTTGTTTTTCCCCCCTGTTTCCGCACTTGCTCCCCCTGTCTCACTCCCCAACAAATAATTACAGACACACAAAAACACACACATACAAAAACACATACACAAGCTTTATTTCAACTTATACAATATATACTCACAATCAAAACTCACTCAAAGCAACGGCAGTGGCTTGGAAATCGTCGTGTGAAATCGAGACACTCACATTCTTGACCCCGGCCTTTGAAGCTGCCGTCTTGGCGGCCCCGTGCAAAGCCACCGTTGGAGCACCATTGGCGCCACGGACAATCTCAATGTCAATCAAGCTGGCCCCAGCACCCTGGGACTCAACCCCCAACGCCTTAAACACCGCCTCCTTGGCGGACCATGTGCCGGTGAATGACGCCTGTGGGTTCGACGACTTGGCGCAGTAAGCGCGCTCGGCAGCGGTAAAGTTTCTCTCAACAAACGTCTCGTTCTCCAAGTTGATGGCCGAAAGCAACTCCACATCCACGCCCACGCCCTTGGACGACTTGTTCAACGAGGCCAACGCCTTGGCGGTCTTGTTGGCAGCATCGCCCACGTACGACTTGGTGGACTGGATCCCCTTTGCCGAAAACACCAACTTGTCCTCCACCCGCGCCAAGGGGTCCAAGTAGACTGGCTGCTCCAACTCGTCGCTGTATGGTGCCTTGTCCTTGGCAACAAACATGGTGTTTCTGGTGATGGCATTGTGCATGTACCTATAAGTCCTCTTGTTTCTGGCCGTGACCTTGGCGGCGTACTCTTCGTACGTGGACTGGTCCAACACAGCGTACAAGTAGTCGGGGTGTACAACCACCGCCTGCGCACCCTTTTGGCCGAAACCAAACGAGGTGACAGACACGGCCTTGATACCGTCAGTCTTGATCGACCTCGATGGATACAAGACATACTCGTACTGCTCCAAGAGCTTGTCGACATTGTCGGCGTTTCTGTTGCCGGGAACAATGCCAGTCTCCAAAATCTGGATCGCACCGTTCAACATCCAAGCACCAGCAGCACCCTTGGGGTGACCCGTCAAGTACTTTTGGAACACGCCAAACACGGGGTTGCCCTCAGACCGGCCCAAGTGCTTCATCATGCTGTTGATGGTGGCCGATTCGTTCTTGTCGTTGGCCACGGTGGAAGTACCGTGGAAAGAAGCCACGCCAATATCGTCCACGGTCAAGTTGAACGTAGCCAATGCCCCTCTCAAGGGGGCCACTCTGGGGTCGGCCTTGTAGAATGAGTTGCCCCATTGCTTCTTGGCGTCAGCCACTTGTCTCTTGGACTCGCGGTGGATCTCCTCGGTTCTTTCTCTCAAGAAATCAGCCTGGGAAAACTCGCTGCCAAACTCCTCCTTGGCCAACTCGGCCTCTTCCTGGAGGTAGCCCAATTCGGACTCGCCCCAGGCTTTGATCTGGGCCAATCTCTTGGTCAACTGTCTCTTTCTGTACTTGATGTTCAACAATGGCGAGGGGTACTTCAAGTCACCGTGGTGTTCTCTGGCCGTGGTCAAGATACCCTTTCCTGGAGCTGGCACCGATCTGCCAATCTTATCGGTGGCAGTGGCGGTCATGGCCAACACGGCGTGGATGGGCACGCCCATCTTGATTGCCAAGTCGGCAGTCATAATGACCTGGATACCGGACCCTTGCGCCTCCATAAACCCGTTTCTGGTGGTGGTGGTTGGTCTGGACATTTCCCTGGCAGTTCTTCCGTGCTTAAACTCTTCAATGGCGTTGGACGTGGCGTTCATGTTGGCAAACTCATAAGACCCTTCCTCTTGGAAGTCGTCGTAGCCACCAACAATGACAATCTTGGCCTTGCCAGACATGATGGTTTCGATACCAATGTCAACGGACTCAACCGCAGTGGCACAGGCACCAACGGGGGTCTTGATCGGACCCGACGACGACAACAACAACATGTTGACCCACGCGGCCATGGTGTTGATAAACGACTCCTGCAAAATGTCGTTTTGCACCGGCCGGTCGGCGTACCGGTCCTTGAACATGCCTCTCAATGCCGAAACACCGCCCATACCGGAACCAGAACAGTTGCCCACCTCGGAAACGTGCACATACTTGTAAAACTCGTATGGGTCGGTGATACCAGCAGACAACAAGGCCTCAACGGTGGCCACCAACACGTACAAGGTGATGGGGTCGACTTGGTTGATGGTGTCCTCGGGGATACCATAGGTTTTGGCGTCCCACCCGGTGGGGATTTGCCCGGCAACCAACCGGTCAAACTTCAACGCCTTTGGAATAAACAAGGTGGCGCCCTTCAAGATCCGCACCGTGTACTCGCCGCTCTCTTCGATTTCAAAGATTTCGCACTTGTCGCCGTGCTCGTGCTTGTACTGCTCAGCGGTCTCCTTTGAAGCTTCAAATGGCTCCAAGTCGTGTTGAATAACAACCTCCTGGATCATCTGCTTCTTCTTGGGGTCGTAGCCGTGGAACAATTCCGGCTCAATCAATCTGATACCAGAGTGGTCCAAAATCTCCTCTTCGTACTTGCGCTTGATATCCTTGTCGTCAACGGGGGTCTGCGTCTTGGCGTCAATCCACCCGGTGTATGGCTTGCCCTTCAAGTTGCCGTTGTGGTACTTGATCAAGCCCATGATCCAGGCCATCTCAATGGCGCCCTCCAACGAAAACTCGCCGTAGGCTTCCATCTCCCATCTGGTTCTGGCATTACCCCAAGGCCCAACTTCGGCAAACCCAGTAACAACAATCACGCTCTCCAAATCCAACATGCCCTCCAACTCAGGGGCAATGGCCTTGATTTGGTCGTAGGTCTTTAATGTTGGGAAGTCAAACTTCATGTTGGCTCTTGGCTGAACCGTAACCTTGGTGTAGTTGGCGTCGACATTGTCGCCATTCACCACCTTCTGCTCAATGGCAGACTCAATAGAAACGGCTCTTCTAATGTCGGCAGTCTCGGTCAAGTCGGTTCTCAACTGAGAGGTAAACTCCTTCAAGTTGTCAATGGTTTGCAAACCACCGTTCAAGTCTGCCATAACTGGCTCCTCCTGGCACAACTGGACAATTTCAGGGGTCAACAACCCCAAAATGTTGAAGGCCATCTCCTTTTGCGAAAAGGTTCTCACGCCCAACTTTTCAATGCCGGCAGCAATAATGTTGTTGGCGCTCATCAACCCAGTACCTCTGGTCCATCCAATTATGGCTCCGCACACGGTCAACTTGGTACCCCAATCTTCAGAGTACCATCTGTTGAACAAGGTTTCCAACGAAATCTTGGACTCCGAGTACAACCCATCAAAGCCAAACGTGCCGTGGTTGGGCGACAAGGGCAAGATACACTGCGCCGGTCTGGTGTCGGTGGTCTTTCTCGACTTGACCGCACCCAACAACCGCAACAAGTTGGTCAACATGATTCTGTGGGCAAACTCGGACTTGGAGTCAATGTTGTCGATGCCATTGCCGTTTTCTGGAATGGCGGCAAATGGAATAATGACATCCAAGTCCCAGCCCAAACCGCCCTTTTTGGGTTCGTCATAGATGTACTGCACCAAAGCGTCAACATCCTGCTTGGAGCCCTGGTTGAAGGGAACCACCACCAAGGTGGAGCCGGCGGCACCGTACCGGGCATACATGTTTTGGTAGTACTCGGTAACCTTTTTGGAGAATCTCGAGGTGGTGACAATAACCTTGGCACCGCCGCTGATCAACCCCTGCAAGATCTCGGCGCCAATGGACCCGGCACCGGCACCGGTGACCAAGACATACTTGCCCTTGAAAGTCAAACCATTGATGGCGGCCGATTCCAACCCGTCGAGGTACAAGGCCGACAACTTGCGGTCGTACTCCCAGCCGGTCTTGGTCTTCCTTTGCAAGTGCAAGAACGGAATGGTTTGGGCCGGAACAGTTGACGACACTGGCTGCAAGATGGAAGTCTTGTCGGGCAATGACGCAATTTCGTCGTCGTCAGAGGCAGTGGACAATTCGTCTTCAGGGGTAGCGTCTCCCGGGGTGGCGGTTGCGCCCATGGTGATGTCGACCGAGTTGCCAACGACTCTCAACAATTGCTCGTAAACTTCCTGCAACTGCAACTTGTCGTCCCTCGTGGCCTGCTTGGAAATGGCCTTGTACACTCTGGCCAAGTCTTCTTGGATCGATGGCACCGAGACCTTGGTCTTTTCCGAGCCGTTGGCCATTTCGTAAACGTATTGCTCAAACTTTCTAACCGATTCCTTGTTGGCTTCTTCGTACACAATGTTGCCCTTGGAGCAAACAGTGGTCTTGGGCCCCGTGATTCTTGAAACGTCCTTGTACACGGGGTTCTCGTTCATCACTTGCTTACAGTTGTCAATCAAGTGCTGGCCCAACTTTTTGGCCAACTTATAAGTCTCACCCTTGTACTCGGGGCAGAGGTCAATGTGGTACTGCATAAACTTGACCAACGTGGGGTTGGCTCTGTTCATGATTTGGATACATTGCGAAATGGTTTCTCTGTCCACCGAGGTGAGCTTGCCAAAGATAATGTCAAAGTACATGGAAATGGCATCCTGTCTGGCCCAGTTCCAATAAGAGTCATATGTTCTGGACTTTAATGGCGAGAACGTGGGCTTGATGCCCTTGGCGTAGAATTCGCCGTGCTCGGCTTCCCACAAGTCGAGCTCCTGCTGCAAAACAGCCGATGCCTCCTTCTCCTTGATAAACGACTTGGCGCCATTGTTCAAGTCGACTTGCAAGTACCGGGCCAAGACTTCCAATTGCTGGCGCGCCAACTTTTTGTTTTCAGCCGTCAATGCGTCCAAGGCGGCGCTATCAACAACGGCACCGCCAGCACCCGAACCGCCGGCGGCAGCAGAAGCAGAAGTCAACGAAATTCCCGCGGCAGAGGCGTACTTGTTGGCAACCGTGTCCAAAAACGCCTTGGCGTCACCCTCGGTGCCCAATCTGGCGGCTGGTTCGTGGGTCAAGGCGGTCAACAAGACAGCATCCTGTCTACCGGCGCCCAACCCGTACCGGGATTCCAAGTACTTTCTAGCAACGGTGATGGAGAACCCACCGGGCATTTTGGACGACATCAACCTGCCAATCAACGACGTGGATGTCTTGCCCAACTGGCCATTGAACGAGTCCTGGAACTGTTCGGCCAATTCTTCCAAGGGGGTATCTTCGGGTTTTTCTGGCGTCGAGCCAAACTCCTTGCCCAAATCACCAAGGATTTCGTTTTGAACTGTCGACTTTCCGTTGACCAAGTCCTTGATGGCCTTGGTCATTGGAACGGCATCCAATGGTTTCTTTAACTTTTGAGCCACAAGGACGTGCAACAAGAGCGCTGCCTTGACTGGTTCATCGGGAATGGATTCCACGGGACCTGATGGAGCAGGAGCAGGAGCGGCGGCGGCGGCAGGAACTGGAGCAGCAGATGCAGCTGGGGTAGCAGCAGCGGCTGGGGTAGCCTCCGCCTTGGGTTGTTCCTTGACGAGGTCGGCGGGGTCAGGGGTGTAGTAAATCTCCTTTCCGTCCTTGGAGTAGCACAAGACTTGACGTTGCAAAGACAAGGCGGCGTCATAGGATTCGTACTTTGCTTTGATGGTTCTAGAAGCCATGCCGGCCAACGTTGGCGATGGTCCGATTTCAATGACTCTTTCGGTATTGTGCTGCTTTAAAAACACATCCTGGGTCTCGATCCATCTCACCGGAGAGGCAAACTGGTATGCTAACAATTCAGTTAACAAAGTATGGGATAATTCCTGTTCAACTTCTGGGGTCATGGCGGGTTGGTAGGTGGGATGTGGATGGTGGAGGGGGGATAAGGACAAAAAAGAAGAAAATTAGGGGCGTTTATGTATTTTGCCCAAACGGCGTACAGGTTTATCAGTTTACCCAAAACTTTTTTTTTGAATGGGAAATAACGCGCCGGGTAGATTTAGCTACACAACAATAATCGGTTGCAACTCCGAGGGGTGAAGGGGAGAAGTGAGGATGAGGGTGAGGGTAAGAGGGTGTGTAGAAGAGGTGAGCAGCACATTCGGCGTGTATTGTCTCCGTCCTACCCCCGTTGACAAACGTAGTGAGACTGAGAGAGGGAGACACTGTAGCAGCGCATGTACATCCTTCACTATCCAACACTTCTGCTTCGTGTGTTGTTTATTGGTTTGCCAACAAGTCCAACAAAATTTATTTGTTGAGTGTTGAGAATGTCGCGCAGCCGTTGCGACATTTTACTTTTCTTTTTTCCAACTCACGACATTTGAGCCCTCGCACGACTTTTCTCATTTTCTTTCACATTTTATAGAAGATGAAGAAAGAAAAAAATTTTCAACCTCTTCTTTCTTTCTTGATCCAACCCACTCTGTACGTAGCTCATCAATATACGTCAGACATAGCAAACAAACATTGCAATACAATTCTGTAGACCACACCCAAAGCTTAATGCCTTCTCATTTGCCCTGATTATATTCGTTTATTTTCAGTCTAAACTGGTTTACGAGAACACTTTTACATTTTGGAAGAACAAAACCTAGATCATCTCCACCCTGGTGCTATCCCTTCTTTTTCTTCTTTTTCTTCTTCTCTCCCTCGCCCCCCATCTTTGTGGGGCAGGGGGGAGGAGGGAAGAGGGGGAAGGGGAATGGGGATTTTCGTATGGCTTCAGGACTATTTTAAATGATCTATATTAACGTATCCACTATATCGTCAAAGTAGACGTGGTACCCGTCTCTATAAACAATGGGCTCTCTCTTGTCGCATTCAAAAGCAAAACTCTTGTCGCTCTCAAACACGATCCAGTTCAAGTTGGGGAGTTTGCGCTGGTACTCCAACCCGTGGTCGGTGAACTTGGCGAGGGCGCCGCCGTGGTGGAACGAGGGCCAGTACTCGTGAGCAATGAGCGAGTTGCTAATCTCGGGCTCGGGCACTCGCAAGGCAATAAAGCGCAAGGCTGGGGTGAGAAACTGGAGAATCTCGAGAATATCCTTTTCGAGAAGCGATAGTTTGAGGAGTTGCAACTCGGGGTACTTTTGGAGCGACTTGAGCAGGGCAATGTCGAGGTCCATGTCCAAGTCGAGGCTCTGAATCTTGGGGTTCAAGTTGAGCGGGAACTTGGTGTTGCATTGACTAGTCACCACTGCTTGGAAATGCTTCAAATTCGGGGGTAGCTCCTGGGGGAGGGGGATTTTGTCATTAATCTTTAAGCACAACCGGGTGAGGCTGGTCAAGTAGGGGAGAAGCTCATTGAGGAAATCGGGCGGGCACAGGCAATTGTCCAAGGTCAAACTCGTCAATTTCTCAAAGTCAATGCAGGTTGCCAACTTGAGCAAGTCGTGGTCGTGGAACTTGATCCCCGTTAGTGCCAACTTGCAAAGGGGCAAAAACTGGGTGGGAACCGCGTCGGTGGCCACTTGCTTCAACAGTAACTGATGATGGTGCATCACTCCTGAAACGTTGCCGCCAACCGCCACCAAGTCGGCATTGTGGTGCAACAAGTGGGCGGGGATGGGGCACGCGTGGTTCCATTCAAACACTTGCAACTGCTTCATCTTGGGCAACGCCTGGCGCAACAAGTCCACCACCACCACGTCAGGCACGTCCGGGTGTGATTTCACCACCAATACCTTGACGTGCCGCACATTGCTCTTGAAAAACAGCTTCAACGCGTACACTGTCGACACCCGCACGCCCCGGACGCACCCACCGTCGACATTGTACAAGCCCAGAAGATGGTGGTACTGGCGCAACGACTTGGTGTCGCGGTGAAACATCCGGGGCCGGGAATCCACGACAATGGCCCGGTGCAACCTGGTGGCCAACAAGTGGTGCATGCGCCAACACGTGAGTGACAAGCTAAGCACCTCGTTCTGGGGCAACTGTGCCGCGATGGCCTCCACTAGTTCCAGGGGTAGGTTCTGCAACATTGTTGGGGAAGCGGTGGAAATGAGCAGGTTGGAGGGGTGCAAGTGAGCAGGTTAGAGGGGTGGAAGTGAGGGTAAAGGTGTGAGACAGAGGATAAAGATTTGAAACTGAGGGTAAATGTGTGAGACTCCACCCATTGTGGGGGTGCCATTGTAAAATGCCGTGAATCGGCGTGAATCCCGTCTCGGAAATGACTCCTCTCTGTCCCTGTGGCTGGGTGAAAAAAAAAAGAAGGAAAAAAAAAAAAAAAGAATTATCTGATCGGATCAAACTGCGAGCCAACCGCCCGATAGACGAGAGACTGGAAATCTGCATGTATGCAGCGAAGGAAAACTTTTCTTGTGTGGGCATGGAGGGAGCACCACGCAGGCAGGGTGGGAGGGGGAGGTAGAGGGCTCTGTTGGTGGAGAAACACTAGTTTCGAGGGTATTGCAGTTGTTGAAAAAAAAGGTAGTTTGAATCAATGCAGAGAAAGAGAGACAAGAAAGAAGGCGAAAAAAAAGCTCGACGGGGGGCTCGAACCCCCAACCTTTTGATACCTAAGTATTAAGAGTCAAATGCTCTACCGATTGAGCTAGCCAAGCTGATATCTGTTTTGCTAGTTCAAGTAGATGTGTTATCACATAGTCTAACCAGACTACTTTTCCTCGCAACAATGTGGGGCACAGACCATTATCATCAAGTGTATAGGAACTAAATTAATTGCTTTCCTCCAGTATGTTTTTTTGATCAACGAGGGTCTTTGTTAAAGATTGGCGGAAGAGATGACGATTTGTTAAAGATTGGCGGTAGAGATGACGATTTTTTAAAGATTTAGCAAAGATTTGACAAGAAAATGAATCAAAATATTTGAGAGCCTATTCCAAGAAGAGAAATGTAGCAAACATCATTGGAATGCATCGACAATCACACAATGGCTTGCCCAATTCCCACCCATGCCCCCAATTGGTATGTAACGAAGTGCAAGTGGCGAGACCGTTGCACCAGCCAGCTTTTGGTGGGGTGAACGGGACCACAAAAGGCGGGTGCCTTTTTCCTCGGATACCAACGCCTCTCTCTCTCTCTCTCTCTCAAGCGACATTACTGCACCGACTCAAGTTCTATTGTTTTTTTTTATTATTATTTTTACCGCTCTTCTTCTTTGCTTGTCCCCATTGGGTTTGGTACCGGGGCGACTTTTGTGATACTCTAGTGTGCCTCAAACGGTTGACCAAATTTGGGTTTCCCCCTATTTTATGACAAAACAAAAGAGGTTAGCGGAGGAGGGGGGGATGAATCGAGTGAATCTGGTAAAGAGTGACAGAGTACGTAACCAGAGGGAGGAGAGCTGCTGGCTTGGCTTATATAGTGGTTGACCCCGAGACTCGTAGTAGTGACGAAACAACAATAATAATTGTGGGCCAATAGGAAAAGACAAGCAAAAATATATACAACAAAGGCCAAGCAAACTAACCTTTACTTCTTTACCCCTCAGTCCCAAAACCACACCACACCACGCGACACTACACTACACCACATCTTTGAAATGGTTTACTGCGAAAAAAAAAAGATCACTTGACTTGGGCGTAGAAAAGCCAGAGCTACTGGGGGGGGGTTGGGGATCCTGCTTTGACGTGCATCGTATGAAGGGGGTGGGGGAGGGGGCGAGCAAGACATGATGAGATACCTCGGGATGGGACATGTTTGTGTGCAGCCTCAAAGCCCGCTCTGTACAGGTGATGCCGCCTGTACAAACATAGGCCTAGGCACATAGAGCACCGCTGTAGTAGTTTTTATTATTATTTTTTGCCCGTTGACTAAAGCCATAGAGAGCACAAAACGAACCAGGATTCGGCCAGATCTTGCCCATCGCTCCCGCCTCTCTCATCTCCCTCCATCACCCCTCCCCGCCGACCGTTACCAGGAGCACAAGAACGGGGACCGCTGCCTGTGGCGAAAAAAAAGACAACAAGAAAGTATATACACAGGGAGAGGGGTGCAGAAGAGTCAAGCAGCAGCATCGCGGTGGAAGGGGGGAAGGGATACCCGGCATATTGCCGCCCACATAATCATCGTATGAGCACTGGCAAGCACCGGTGATCAGGCCCCAACACAAATCTATTGTTTAACTCTCTCTCTCTCTTATTCAACTCTCTCTCTCTCTTATTCTCTCCCTCCCTCTCCCTCTCACTCTGTGTCTCTTCTACTTTTGATTACATAAGCACACTGTTTGAAGTAATAAGCGCTTGCCTGCATATAGTAAACCGGATGGCAAGAACAATAAACAATAGAAAAAAAAAAGAAATTTATAGCTTGCAGTACTTTACATTATATTGACCAGGTCGTGTACTGTGGCTTTGTGACTCTTGTATAAGCGGTGGTTTCCCTCCTTCTCCTCCTCCTCCTCTCTCTCTCCCCAACAGCAGCAGGAGTTTGTTTCTCCTGTTCTTCTCTCTCCCTCTATGTTGCCACTATAAAGGCTTGTGTTTCACCTGACCAATCCCCATCGCTTACCTACACAATTGCTACACCCCCTTCCCACAAAGTTTTCCTAAGCCGCGCCACCTTCTCTCCTTCCTCTCTCCCTCTCCCTCTCCAATCCCATCCCATCCCCATCTCATCCCACTCCCACTCCCATTCCCATTCCTCTCCCCATCCTTTCAAATGTAACTAAACGCAGTTCAAAACTGTTTAAAGAGTAAATCATTTTGTCTTTTTCTTTTTTTCTTTTCTTTCTTTTTTTTTTTGGGGGGGTCGCACAAATATTAAGTCGCATCATCTTCTGGCTTAGAGCCATTTTTCAGTTTCAGGTTTCAATCTTTCACTTTCCACCAAAAAAAGAAAAGAGTGGTGTATATTATCCCCACCCCTCCTTTCAAGCAACTCACAGTCTGTCAGCACCATCCACCCACTACTACAAGGCATCGCACAACTTTCCACTGACTGAGACTGCTGCCACTTCTTTCCCTCCCTCCCTCCCAACCAATTCAACCGCTTTTTTTTTTCTTTCCTTTCACTGCCACCCTTGAAAGCTTGACTTTTTTTTTGTTTGTTTGTTCACTACTGGAATTTTCTTGGTATCCTGTTTTTTTTTTGAAACCCAGCTTCAAAGCATCCCAAATCCACCAACAGACATTTGTACCCAGCTTTCTCCACCAATACCAAGCTGCTACTAGAATCGACACAAACACCAGCAGTTGTACCACCACCACTGCTCCAACCACTACAACCACTACTCCCGTGACACTAACCACCAGTGCTTTGGGCCTCTTTTTTTTTTTTTTCGGTCACCACCAATACATCCCCACCGCAGTAGACCATCCGTTGTATTCCTTCCCTGCCCTTGGCTGTCCCTCCCTCCCACCTCATTACTAATTCCCCCCCCTCAACGCCATCAGCAGTTGTCCCAGGTGCCCACCCTGTTCTTCTTCCACGACCCACCAGCAGCAGCAGCAGCAGCAGCAGCAAACTGCCCCACCAACATCGTTTTGATCACCTTGCACTACTGATTGCAACAGCTGCCACGTACTTTTTCAAGTCAGCCCAACCGCTGCTCATATAACCCCTTGCACCCTCCACCCTTCCCCTTTGCCTTTCCACCTCCTCCCTGTGTGTGCCCCTACGTGTGTTGCCACTGACGAAACCAAAGGGAAAAATTCATATTAAAAAAAATCAAAAGGAAAAAAAAAAAAAAAAGAGAGTGTGTGACAGACAGGGAGCCTTACACCATTCGAAATCGTACGAGATAAGCATCTAATCATACGAGATAAGCATCATATCAAACTTGGGCAAATGTTTAATACCAAGATCTTTGAAAACGCCAACCCCTCTGGGTCAGCCACGGCGCCAGCCATCAATATCCCAGACTCATCGTCGGCGTCCTCGTCGGCAACCTCGCACCAGCATTTGCACAGCCACCACTCGGCAAACCCCCAGCCCATAGACATCTCCTTCAACCAGCGACCCTCTGTTTTCAACAACTCCCGCTTCAGAAGAGAGTCGATAGCACACTCTCAGGGTATGGGTGGCGTTTCGTGGGGGTCAGTCACCATCGGGTCGTGGTTGAAGGATGAAGTGATGATGGCGACAAACAACTTGTTGAACCCACACTACATCTCTCAGCAATCAGTATCCATGCACCTGCTGCAATCACACAACCAAAGCCATAACCACCAACAGCAGCAGCAGCAACAACAACAACAACACCACCATCAACACCTCGGCCTGCAGCAGCAGCAGCTGCTGCAACAGTTGATAAACCCCAGAAGGGGGTCGTTTAGGCAGAGCAACCACCCCTCGATGTCGCCCCAGTTGCAAACGTCGTACTTGCCCGACTTGGAAGCGGACTACTGTAAGGACTATAGTTGCTGTGGCGAGTTGTTGCCAACATTGCATGACTTGTTGCGCCACTATGAAGAGGCCCACATTAGTGCAACGCCGCCGCCCGAGCCCAGCCACTTGCTAAATCAAAACAGAAACAGAAACAACTATAACAATATGCACAATGTCATGGAAACCGTGCTGACCACGGATGTGTTTTTGAACAATAACGGCAGTGGCAACAGCAACAACAACAGCAACAATAACAACAGCAGTTCTGCCCAACACCAACAAACGATACATCCTAATGCTGCCACCACTACCAGCAACTATGAGGGCAATAACTACCAGTTTAACAACAACCAAGCCCAGCAAATACTCCAACAGCAGCAATACACCCAGCAACAACAACAACAACAGCAGCAGCAACAACAAAATCAACAGCAGCAAAATCAACAACAACAAAACCAACAACAATTTATACCGAACCAAACCTCTCATTTCCAAAGACAACAGCACGCACAGCAACAACAACATCAACATCATCAGCAACAACGTGCCCACCACTCATCGCCAACGTCTCCACCACTACAGAGAGAAGGCACGCCAATGCAAACGGACGAAGACGACATGTACATTGACGACCCCGCGCGACACCTCTATGTGGTTGAGAATGAGGAAAACAAGCCGTTCAAGTGTCCCGTCATTGGCTGCGACAAGACGTACAAGAACCAGAATGGGTTAAAGTACCATCGCCAGCACGGCCACCAGGGCCAAAATCTTCGAGAGAACCCCGATGGCACCATTTCCATCATCAACCCGGACTCAAACTCTCCATTTATAGACAACTCGGCATTGGAGAAGGATAAGCCGTATAGATGCGAGGTGTGTGGGAAGCGGTACAAGAACCTCAATGGGTTAAAGTACCACCGGGGACACACTACCCATTGAAAGGCGGGTGGTGTTTCCGACTCTTTACGGCCAATATAATTTATTCTCTTTATTGTTTTAGTATATAGGTTTTTTTTTTCTCTTTTTCTTTGCAAAGAAAAAAAGAAGTACATTTTCACGTCGAATTGTCGAATTGTGTGGGAAACAACCAACCAAGCAACGACCACACAACCAACCATCCACACAACCAACCAACCCCATGCGCTGGCTACAGTTTTTTGGACTAGTTGTCCCGCTAGCCGTCACGCGCAACTGGCTCTATGCCACATCAACCATCTCCTCGCAGCTATTTGTCCTCCTCCCCCTTTCAATCCTCACCTATCACAATTACTACACCTCCCTAATCCCCGCGTCGTCGTCGCCCGATATCCCCCTAAACTTTAACAACTATGCAAGATCCAACCTTGTAAATCTCACATTTCTCGACTTTGACTTTGACACTGAGCTCACATATACCTTGCACGTGAGGCTCGACCTCGTGTGCCATGCGCCGTCCGATACACCCAAACTGCAATTGGTGTCGCGAGTCGGGTACCACTTGCGTGGCGGGGCCCAGGGAACATTTAGCGAGGGGAGTTTTATTGTCGATTGTGACCCGCGGGTGGTTTACGCCATGAATAATCGTGTCATCCCGTATGCGTGGCGATTATGGGTCCCGCCCATGCTCACGGCGCTCCTGAGCCGGGTCACGGTTGAAATCACCCCCTGGGAGACGTCGGGGCGGCATGAGCGCGAGGTGGTTGGTATTGACATTTTAAACACCAATGGGTTTAGCATTGACGATGCCGCCTCAATGGCGCGGTTCAATGTAAAGTGGACGGGGTTTAGGTACTATATGGTGAAGTACTACTGGACGTGTTTTGTGCTTGGGACATTGGTGTTTTTTGGCATATCGGCAATTGTGTCGCTAATTGTGAGCTATGGGATGCTCTGGTGGAAAAGGGACAATAGAGTGAAGAATGCAAAAACGTAACTAGATTTATACAAAGAAAAGGTATGTGTGTGATTATGAGATTATATGATTATGTGTGTGAGTGTGTTATTGTTTGTGACTATATCGCATTGAGGAGTTTCATCTCGGATGCGTCAACGGAAAGCAATGGGAAAATCTTTTTAAAATAGGTCAATTCATCGTCAATGGGGTTGTCCGCCTCAATCCGGTTAACAAGAAACCGCTTAAACTCATCAATCACGAGGTTCAACTCATTAAGACTCTTGCCAAGGGTAATCATCTTGCTCAACGATTCATCCTCAATCAACTTTTCAACGGGGCCCCCACAATTGATAAACAACCCTTCATCAAAACAATCGTAAAACGAAGAGTCCCCCATCTCCATCTCCTTCACCTCCTTCAACCCCTTGTATCCAGCATCCATTTCTTCATTGAGAATAAGGGAATCGTAAATCGACACCAACGGAATACAGGGGCGATGGGGGAAATGGCACGTTTGCACCTTCAGGGAGGACGGCGCCATTGTTGTTGACCCACCTCGCTTCATATTCTTGTACCCCACCATGGCAAACTTTTCATTCATTGACTCGTGACAAACAACAATGTCAAACTTGAAAAGCGGCCGCACAATCTCGGGCGGGAGCCGCGCCAATTCAGGGGGCGGGATATTGTATGCCTGCTTCTCGGTGGCCTTTTGGTACTGCAGAACCGTGTCGCTAGACTCAATCGACTCGTCGTCCGAGGTCAAGTCGGTGATTGACGTTGGGGTCGACTTGTACGACATGATGCTGGGCGACGACGACCGCGACTTGAATGAGTATGAAGTGGACAATGACGTCAACGACACCGAGTTGCGCTTCATGGGAAGGACAGCCGCCTCTCCTTCCTCTTGAATGTCCCGCAACTCAGCCCCCTTGTTATCGTCAACGGATAAGATTTTGAAAAATTTCCCAATCGACGACACCAACGAGCTGCCCCGAACTGGGGCGGTGCTACTGATGCTGCTGATAATGCTGCTGTTATTGTTGTTGTTATTGTTGTTTCTGCTCACAATGTCATCGCCCGTGGTGCTGTCACCAAATTCGGCAGCAGGAGGCAAGACGGAGCACGTGTAAATGGCTTCGTCAAACACTTCATACGGGTGCGTCTTTTTCAACTCTGAGCTCTTCAACAATGAGGGGGCGAGAAATACATCGTGCGGCTCGCCATTGATGCCCAAAAAGTCATCCTTCAGACCCATGGGTTGGATGGCAAACTTGCGATTCACCAACGGGTTATCGGGCCGATAATCCATGGCAATGTTGCCGTCATTGGCCAAGGTAAACCTCTTCAACTGGGCCAACGCCTGGTTCAACTTTTCCTGCACCGTCTTGGTGATTTGAATCAGCATCGACGACTGGTAATTATTCATGCCAATAATTCGCCAAATCATGAGTCGCAAGTAATAAGACCGCACGAGCGGGTTCCAGTGGGTGAAAAAACGAGGCAATGTGTCGGCGCCAATTAGGAAATTGACAAAGTTGAGCTTAAACGACTCCTGCGGACTGGTAAACCACTTGAAGCTTTCGTCGCCAGTATAGTGATTGTGCCGAATTAGGGCATCCGGGATCATGTCCCAGGTGTTGAACAAAAAGGCAAAGTTTTTGAGAATTGTTTGCACGTGGTCCGAGTGGACAATCATCATATAGTTGCAGCTGAGCCAAAACTCCCAATTGATCAAAAACTTCAACTCGGTGGAGTTGCTTTCAATGTGGTTGACAAATTCATTGACAATATTGAGAATTAGTCCATTCTTGCCTAGCTCGTGCACAGTAGTCTCTTTGGCAATCAAAATCAAACACGAGTCAATCGTCTTGACCAAACTTGCCGTGGTGCAGTCAATGGTGCCACTCAATGTCGCACAATGAACCACATCCCTCACGGTTTTGAGAATCTTGATGATTGAGTTGTAATACATGTCGCTCTGTTTAAAATTGATGCTAAATGGCGGCGGGATGGACGAGTCTCGGGGCTGGGTCGCTGGTGGCTTAACGGCCGAGATTCTGGTGATGGCCACTTGGAAAATCTGGTACACATGGCTAATGATAATGTTAAAGCCAGGGCAGTGCCAAATGTCAACCGCCTCTTCGGAGGCATCGACAAGGCACTTTTGGGTGATGGCAATATAGTGGCGCAAAAACGAATTGAACACATTCGAGTCCGAGCAGCACCAGCGACGCACCCAGTCGCCATTGGGGTCCTTGATTCCCTGCACGGGGTGGCGGGGCGGCGGGATACAGTTCATATAGCACCGTTGTCCCCGGGTGGGCAAGTCCAACCCGGTGAAACCAAACAAGTAATGCAAATGAGACGGAAATAGCCTCTTCAAGTCAGTGCAGGGAGACAGCTGTGGGGACAATGGCGAGGGCAGTAGTTTTTTGAAGCACGATTCAAAGCACGCCTGCTTCACATTGAGCAAAAACAACAATGCATTGGAAACGTGGGGCAAGCCGAAAAAGGCATAGGCAAAGACCTTGCCGACAAAGGCAGAAAACGACGCCGAAACCGTCTTCATTGTCGTCAACTTGTCAATGCAGTAATCGAGGGTGGCAGTGAGCAATGCGCGGTAGTCGCTGGCCAAGTCCTTGTCGGAGTAGTACTTCCAGTCGTCGCGGGCCATTATACGCGAGATACACTCCAAGTATGCGTTTCTATCTGACGCCGGTATGCTCGAGTACGATGGCTGTTCAGCAATTGTGTGCGACAATGTCGGCAACAGAGGCGCATTGTATGCCAGGTGGTGCAAGTGGCTGCTGTTGACATTGTTGCTGCTGCTGTTGCTGCTGTTGCTGCCATTGCTGCGGTTGACATTGTTGTTGATGCTGTTGCTGCTGTTGCCATTGCTGCTGCTGCTGCTGCTGCTGCCACCACCAACGTAGGTGAGGTTGCCAATCAACGAGTTCCACCACTTCAAAAGAATGGCGAGAATGACGCTGGTTAGGCTTCTGTGGATGGGCGAGTCGCGGGGAAAGTGGCGGTCTAGCTGGCTGACGCCTCGAAGAAACGGGAGGAGCGACGTGCGTAGCAAGTTTCCTTTCAACACCATGCCCTTGCCGTTGGTATTGTGGTTATACTTTCTCGAGTTGAACTTGGTAAGGGCAACCTCCAATTTCTTGTATTGTTTGAGCAACGACTTGACGAGCTTATCGTTGAGCGGGCCGGTGCCCGATGCAGGGGATGAAATGGTGCCCACCGTGCTTGGAGCGGAGCATGAACGGGGAATGCGGCGAGGGGAGATGTAGCCACTTTCAGTGGACAGTATGGGTGGTGGTGGTGGTGGTGGTGGTGACAATATTTGTTGTTGTGCTTGTGACGATGGTATGGAGGAGGATGACGAGAAAGTAGACGTGGAAGAAGACGAGGACGAGCTTCTATCTTTTCGTCTGATGTGTGCTGCCCTGGCAAGCACTTTCGACATGGTTGTGAGGGTGTCGTTGTATGCCTATGTGTGTATGCGTGAGTGCGTGAGTGTCGTTTTATGTGAATATGAATATGAATATGAATGTGTATGCGTGTGCGGGAGGGGGGTTTTCCAATGCTCGCTGCTCCTCTATACACTTCTTCGTAAAGGTGCGTAAGTGCTGTCCTGCTAGGGGGCGGAAGCAAAAGCTATGCGATGAGGTCGGAGGGGAGGGGAGGGGAGGG
>JAKTZW010000314.1:0-93617 GCA_030579015.1 Zhuliangozyma blackwelliae | reverse complement strand
TCACTTCCAGTCACAATCAACGGGGGGTTCCCCGCCACCGTGACAAACCGCGCCTCGCAATTGTACTTTTCGGCAATGCCTCCCTCGATCGTGTATGTCTTGATCACTTTGTTCTCCATGTACTGCCACAACCGGATCATGCCATCGAGCGACGAGCTCAAAATGTAGAGCCCATTGGGCGACAACTCTACATTCGATATGGGGAAGTTGATCACATCTGTAGTAGACGCCGTGGCAGTCCCCGCGGTGCTATTGGTCAATGTCTTTAAACACTGGCTCAGCTCGAGGTCAAAGAGCCGCATCAACCCGTCGTACGACGCGGAAACAATGATGGAATTGTCCGGGGTCAATGCGAGGCTCGACACCGGGTCAGAGTGCGCAGCAAGGGTGGTCATGGTCTTTCCCGACGTGATGTCCCAGATGGTTATTGTCTCGTCGGCCGAGCCGCTGATGAGAATGTTTCCCTTGTTGACAAACTTGATGGTGGTGATGTGGTATGTGTGCTTTTTGAGCACCTTGATGCACTTGGCCTTTGGTATCGACCAGAGCCGGATCGTCAAGTCGTCAGAGCAGGAGGCTAGTATACTGGAGTCGATGGGGGAGTACACAATGTCGGACACGCCCTTGGTGTGCCCCTTTAGTTGTGTCACAAGCTTGCCGTCGCTCAAGTTGTATACTCGTATTATCGAGTCTGACGACGCCGTGGCAAATGTCGTCCCGTCTGGAGATATGCGTATGGCGGTGAGAAAACTGTCGTGCTTCAAGGTGTACTTGACACTGTAGAGAGGCTCGCTAGTCATTGTGGGGGGGGGGGGGCGAAGGGTGAGGAGATGTCCCAATCCTGATGCAGTGGAGATGCGTGTTTACAGTTTTTATTTCTATTTCATTTTATTTTTCGTTTACTCGCTCATTCTTTCGACCCATGAATCAAGAAGGCTCTCCTCGATCTGGTCAAACCGGGAAAATGTGGGGTTGGGTAGTGCTGTGGTAGTCAGCGTCGAGGGGATTATAGACCTGCTAAAGTCGTACTTGTCCTTGGAAATCTCTTTAAAGAGATACTTCAAGTACTGGAATAGTACAATCTTGTCGTTGTTCTGGGTAATGAGGCGCAACATGGTGCTGTTCAACTGCTGTATTAGCGCCGCGTCTTGTTGGTTCAACCCTTTGCTTTCCAACTTGTTGGCGATCTTGACAAGAATCCTTTGGAACCCGTCCTTTGTAGTGGCAAGCAACGCGTCACCCTTATCGCTGTCCTTGCCCTTGTACCCATCTCCATCTCCATCTTCATCTACTCCCACCCCCTTATCCTCATCCTCCTCATCCATCATGCTAATGTCAAACTTGATTGTTCTTTGCCCTTCTTCTGCCCCCTCTTCCTCGTCGGCAGCCCATTGTACCTGGTTCCGGTGTATCTCAGTGGGGACATAAAAGTTTTGTGTTTTGACCACATGGTTACTCTGGTTCCATAGCTGCTTCCGAGTGATCAACCGTTTGATCATCTTGTTGCGATCAACAATCGTTTGCGCAATAAACTTGTGCTTCAACAACTTGCCGGCGCTCCACCTCAAATTCGGATCCTCAACAAAACACCGGGCCAAAAAGTCCTTGAATTCAGCGGACGCGCCCTCCAACTGGTCCAAGTCAATCAACTTGACAAAGTCCCCGTTCCTGCGACACCTGGAAATCGTTCCAAGGGCCTTCATCGGGGGCTGGGTGTTTTGCAATGGCGGCTTACCTGTAAACATCTCGTAGCAGCAACAGCCTAGGGACCATATATCCGCCTTGAACGAGTGGCCGTTATTCACAATCACCTCGGGCGCCATCCAATACGGCGTGCCCACGGTGGTGTTTCTCTTGCTAAAGTTGGACGACAACTGCGTCGACACGCCAAAGTCCGTCAACTTGACAAACCCCAACTTGTTGACGAGTATGTTCTGGCTCTTCAAGTCGCGGTGGATCTTGCCCTGGTTGTGCAAGTACTCCAACGCGTGGAGTATCTCGGTGATGATGCAGCACACCAACTTTTCATCGAACGCGCCTGCTTTCAACAACTCAAATATCGATCCCCCGTCAACGTACTCCATCACCACCCACAACTTGTAGTTTTTCACAAAACTCCCGTAGTACCTCGTGATCTGGGGACATCGGCATTCAGAAATAATCTGGATCTCTTTGTTGATCTCGAGCAAGTCGGTGGTGTCCTTTTCAAGGTCGATTTGCTTCACAGCCACCTCTTGGCCAGTCAGCTTAATGATTCCTCGGTACACGATCCCAAACCCGCCCCTGCCAACTTCCTCGCACACCTCCAACTCATCGCTTGCGTAGACTCTTGTGATTTGCATTTGTGGCTACAAACAGTCAATACAAGTAGCAATACAAACAGAAATAGATCCCAAAACCGGAAGCTAGACAAAAAAGAAAAATAAAATAGAATAAAACAACCAAAGCAACAAAGAAGAAAGAAAGACCATGTATAGGCTTCAGGTGTCACATCTACTACTGCGCCCTGGCCAATGTTTAGCTTCGATACGACACTACACCCAGCCGGCCTCCTCCTCGTCATCGTCGTCATCGCCGCCGCCGCCGCCGCCACCGTCGTATAACGTCCTTATGAACAAGAGTCCTGGCGGCAGGCAGGACGACCTCATACGGTGCACCATCTTTAATGCCGAAGGCGACATGACCCACCACGGCCGCGATTTTTCCAAGCTGGCGTTTATGAAGCAGTACAATCTTGCATCTCGGGATTTCCGCAAGGTTTCCAAGCACAGCAGCGGCGGGAGCACCGATATCGTGCCGAGCATATTCACGCGGAAGGACAGCGTTTTGCTCAACTTGCTCAACGTGAGGGCATTGATCAGGCACGACAGCGTTGTTGTGTTTGACTCGGGAAGAACGGGGTTGAACGAGTCGCATTCGCACACCAAGCTCCTCAAGGACCTATCGCTACGACTCAAGGCCACGGACCAGGTGTATGAGTTTAGAGCCATGGAAGCGATCCTCGTCCACGTCATCCACAACCTCTCCACCGAGATGAGGGTGCACACCACGGTGATCCAAAACGTTTTGTCCGGGCTCGAGGATTCCATCGAGAGGTACAAGTTGCGGTATCTCCTTATCCAGTCCAAGAAAACGGCCCAGTTTGAACAAAAGGCCACCTTGATCCGCGACTTGCTCGAAGAGGTGCTCGAACAGGACGACGAGTTGAATAACTTGTACCTCACCAGCAAGGCCAAGGGCGAGCCGCGCACGGGGAATAACCACGCGGAGGTGGAAATGTTGCTCGAATCGTACTACACCACCGCCGACGAAACGGTTCAGACGGTGAAGAACTTGCGGTCGCAGATCAAAACCACCGAGGAGATTATCAATATTGTGTTGGACTCAAATAGGAATGAGTTGATGCTCCTTGGACTCAAGTATTCCACCGGACTCTGCGCCTTGGGAATCGCCATTTACATCTCCGCCCTCTACGGGATGAATTTGGAGAATTTCATTGAAGAGTCGGATGGCGGGTTTGAGATTGTCGTTGTGGGGTCTACCGTGGCTTTGGCGATACTACTATTTGTGTGCGTCAGACAACTACGAAAGGTTGAAAAAGTTACAATGTCCAGTTTGACAAAGAGGTGAGGAAATACGTGTATATATGAGCTAGCTTTCCAAATGCCCCGTCCCCTCCCACACTCTCCCCTCCCACACTCTCCCCGCTCACAGTTCAAATTCGATATCAACAGGCATCAAGTTTGCATTATTGCTTGGAGACTTGGACCTGAAAATAGGTTGGTGCTGGCGGGTGGGTGACGTATGGGGCGATGGGTTTGGCGTTGCCCTTGTTTTGAATGGTCGCAAAGTAAACTCTGGCGACTGTGCCGACAGCATCGACGCCGGTCTGGATGATGATGATGGTGGTGGTTGTTGTTGTTGTTGTTGTTTCGACAACTCCTTTGTGGTTGGCAATGGCTTTTTAATGTGAAGCGACTCCGACCTTTTCTTTGCCTTGTAGTTTCTTTCGTGCTCCACTAGGTTGCTGAGCAATGCACACCTCGTGTCTAGTTTCAACAATGCAGAACCGAGTTCAATATACCTTGGTATTGGCGGCTTGAACCCGGAGTAGTTTTTGGTTGCAGAGGGTCGCAATATCAAGTGGAGGAACGGCACCGCGCCGATCTGGTCCATTGAGTTCAACAAGGTAGACGCTTCAACGACGCTGGCCTCTTCAACATCTTTCTTGAGCTCTTGGGGAATTTCATCCGACAATTCATAGCTGGGGATCTGCCCGAGCCCAAACACATGGCTAATATGTTCAATGAGGTAGATCAAAGACGCGAGATTGCTCCGAGGGATTGACGAAAGAACCTTGACAATATCGACATCCTTGCCGCCCTCAACCAACGACTCGTGCACCACAAACGGAATCAACGAATCGCTAGTTTCCAATAGCCAGCTCTTTAAAAAGTTGACCACGTCGCGTGGATTCTGCTGCTGCTTCATAACCTCAATCACCTTGTCCAAAAACTCCTTCTGGATCAAGTCCTCGTTGGCGAGGTCATCCCTGAGATCAGGCACAAATGCACCAACCTTTTGTGTCACCTCTTGCCCCACCCGCCACAGAGACTGGTGGTCAATGGGAGCAGCCCAGTATTCCTTCAAGTTCTCTCCCCTTTCCTCAATCACCTTGACAATGTGGTACAAGTAGTACGCCACCGATGCCAAGCTCAGCAACGAATCCTCTTCCACCTGGTGCATCTGTAGCTGTAGCGGCACATCCTTGAACAAATTAAACTGGTACTTTAAGTTTTGGAAATGCGCTATCGAGTCCAGTGTGGATGGGAAATAAATGCCGGTGCCAAAGTTGGCCATGGTTGCCTCGAAATCACGCGCATAGTTTTCAGATCGGTTGATCCGCGTGACAAAGTCGTTGGAAAACGCCTCAATCTTGGCCACTTGGTCCTTGTGGAACTTGAGCATAATCTCCAGGAGTCTAGAGAGACTTTGGTACACAATCTCAATCTTTTTCTTTTCAAACTTTTCGCAGTATTGCGCCAACTCAAACAATCCTTGCTCGAGAAAGTACTTTGACTCTTGGAGCTCCAAGTACTCTTCGTGGTATTGCGTCTCGGCCAAGGCTAGTTGTTCATCGTGGTTGGTCTTCATGATAGAGCTCTTGACGGTGTTGAACATTTTGTCAAATTTCCAGGCCGAGTCGGAAATGTCAAAACCAAACTCTTTGCGAGACCCCCCGATGCTTGAGCTGGTATTGCTGCTTCTAGATGGAGACATTGACGCGGGGTGGGACAGTGACCTTGGATCAGTTGTCGTCGTTGTCGCCGCCGTTGCCGTTGCCGTTGCCGCTGCTGCTGCCAAGTCTGACCACTCAAACCACATCCCTTCGCTTTTGAACTTTTTGACAAACAAGGCGGTGGGAGTCATCAACTTCAAGTCCAATAGCGACTGGCCGAATTTCTCAATGTTTACCCTAGACGGATTCAACCCTTTGAGCTTGGCTTTGCTCAACACCTCACACAAGGAATCGCTGCTAAAGATATCGTTCTTGTACCCGGGCAACGCAATCTTTCGTTTGACAGTGGCAACTTTATGCACCAAGGGAAACATGATTTGCTGTAGTTCGTCCGGAGTGGAAACGACAACCGTGCCCAATCTCAAGGGAAACACAAACTGCGGCAGCGGAGCAGGTGCCGATCCCTCGTCAAACAGGTTGCCACTCACAACCTCTGTATTCTGCTCCTCCCCCTGTTCCCCCGCCTCGTCCTCAACAGTAATTTTGGGTGGGCCATTGGCAAACTCCTTCAACCTCAATTGCTCGGCATGCTTGCTCTTTAACTTTTCAATCTTTTTCTGGGTCGCCGTATAATCCTCATAAATCCCAATTAGTCCATCAAACTCCCGCTTGATCTTGGCCTCGTGATACTTGAGATAAGCTGTCAAGTCCAGCAATACGTCTTTGTCGATGGTGGAGGCCAAGTGTAGCAAAACCTGCGACTCCACCGACATTTCCTCGATATACTTTGTGTATGCCGTTTCCATCGTGACTTTGTGCGACACATTCTTTGTCACCACGCCGCTGTCGTTATACGGCAAGAACGCCGACTCGATCGGGAATAGATCAATGCTGGATCTGTTTAAATACTCGCTGTTTGAGTGGTAGTAGTTCATATAGTTGAACACCAACTTGCGCAATTCATGAAGCTGTTTCAATGACCGCAAAGACTGTTTCTGCAAGTTCTCTATGCCCGATATGTAGTCGGCCGACCAATACTGGTTGGCGAAGGAGGCTGGCATTGGCTGTTGGTGATTTGTAAATGGTGGAGATGAATCGAGGAAGAAAAATTGTGTATTTGTTTTCCTGGAAATTGGCGCGTGTGTTTACAACAACAACAACAACAACAACAGCAGCAGCAGCAGCAACAACAACAACAATGAGTGGCCTTGCAGAAATACGGGACGATATCCACTCGCTAGAGCAAGAGTTGGCTCGGCTTGCTAGAGAAAAGGCCAGCTTGCTCCGACAGATCAAGGAACTCGAACAACCCAACGAGCGAGATGCTATGTTGACCGATATCCCCCAAGTGATCAAGCATAGCTACTTTGATGATAGCATAGCCCATTTCTTTCAAGACGACGACGCCGCTCCTAGGGCCACCACAACTGCACCCGGTGCAACACTCACCCCGGCACGAGCAGCAGCCGAGGAGATTGAGTTGAGACAGAATATCCTCTACGAAAACATCTTTCGTACCAATGGCGTCACCGCGTTTCCCATCAACGACTACGTCACCGACGACGAGCTTATAGGGATAAGATTCGACATATTCTCCTCGTACACCCGCACGCACAAAACTCCGCACTATGTGATTCTACGCAAGATGGAAATCAAGGACCATCTCCGCGAATGGTGTGTTTATCGACACACGCTACCGCAGTACGTCCCACTAGACGAGTACAAAGAGTTGATAACGGGCGACAACTTGGTCAGGTTTGCCGAAACCATCCATGTATTCTTGTCGCGAGTGCAGTACAAAAAGGACAAGTTTGAGACGTTGGTAAAGTTTGATCGACGCCAGTTTGGGCTTCCCAGTGGCGCCGTTATACGCAGCGTCGACTGCGACTTGCTGGGTCAGAAAGTGGTGGTTACTTTTAACAAGCAGCGTCACCTCGAGTTAAAGTGCTCGGTCGATGCCATTGAGATTGCCGCTTTTGATTTCCCCCTGGTTTCGGAGCAAATGCGCGAGCACTTGTGGTTTTGCGAAACCATCCTCAACGACTCGCCCGTGAATGACCTCATCAAAAACTTTAGAAAGGTGATTGATATCCTTCTCAAAAACAAAATAGTATAAAATCAAACATATAAACAATAACAACACAACACAACATCTTTTTTTGTTTCAAGTACTTCTCTCAGAAAACGTTGCCAAACCCGGCCCCGGTTGGTTGGTAACTTATACCGGTGGTCTGGTAGCTCAATGGCCCGTTGGTGATCATCAATGGCGCACCACTTGGCTCGTCCTCGTCCTTCCTCTCCTGGTCCTTTCTCTTTTGCAAGTCGGCGTAAACTTCATTCAACTTCTTTTGGTTTTCAAAAGCAATGGCAATCTCATACGGCTTGACAAAGTTGGCCAAGCTGTGCAACCACGACAACTCCGTCACATAGTCGGGCAGGATGTATTCGTAGGCAGTGTACAACAAGGCAACAAAGCACTCGTGGTTGCCGGTCTCAACAAAGTAGTCCAACGTCTCGTGCGCAAGCTTGTTTGACTTGGAAATGGCAACGGTTCTCAACAAGTCGGCCCACAACTTGTCGGCCTTGAGAATGGCAATCGACCGGTTAAACTTCTTCTCCTTGGTATACAACGATGCCGCAATCTGCCTAAAGAAAATGAGGTCGTGCTTCTCCAACCTCTCGGCCAAGTCCAACTGGTCAAACCTACTGTTGTTCTCGTTGTCAATGGTGGCCTTCAACCCCTTGTAGTCCTGCTCCTCAATCAACAAGTCGTGGTATGCATTGATCACGGTGGACACGTTCTTGTCCAACACCGAGATCAAAAACGGCTTGATCATGGGCAACAAGTCCGCCTTCTTAAAGATGGTAACCACCCTTGGCAAGTCCAACTTGGGGGTCAACACCGACATCAAGTCCGTCAATAACGGTGGGTGCTGCTTGACGTAAAAGTCAATGGCCTTGTAGTAAATCTCCAAGTTGGGCGCCTTGACAATAATCTCCTTGAACGACGAGTGGTCCCATGCAACTTCGGACCTCTCAATCATGGTCAAGGCGGCATTGTCCCACTCCTCGTAGTGGCAGTACAAAAAGATCAACTCCGGGTACAAGTGGGCCTCCTCACAAGCAGTCAACACCTTGGGGATATTGATCCGGGACCAGAATAACTTCAAGTGCTCCATCACCTTCTCGGGGCTGTACTTGGCATACAAGATGGCCAAGGTGGTGAACATGCCCATGTGTGCCCTCTCGAGACCCAACCCGCTTTCAAAGAGGGCTATCAACTCGTTGAAGTAGCCATTGTACTCGTAGATCTTGACCAACTCGGGCAACTCCTCGGCATCGATAATCAAGTTCAACCCACAAATCTGGGCCAACCTAAACTCCTTGTTCTCGATACACGCATTGTTGACCTGCTTCCAAACGCTGGTGTTGGAGGCCTTTCTGGCGCAGTCCACGGCGGCTTGGTAGTCGCCCAAGTACACCAAGGTGGTGGCCAACTTGGAGTACTTGGAAACGTTGGAGTACAAGATTTTGGCGGCCTTGTAGTTTTTGGCTTCAAACAACTTGTCACCAATAGCTTCCAAATCGGCAACATTGGACCCGCCCACAAACTTTTCCATGTCGCTCAACCGGTCCAACGTGGCGTACGCATTGATCAACGCGCCGTCAATGGCGGGTTCGCGCAACGACTCTCTGGCCATGTCCAAAAATGCAATCAATTCTTCCTCCTTGCCCGCGTGCTCGGCAATCTCGATAACTTGCTCGAAATTCTCGGGGTTCTTGGACTTGACATACGAGTCAATGGCCTCTGGAACACGCAACCCGTCCAACTGGGCAGTACCCAACTGGTACCACAACTCGGGGGTGTCGTATTTCTCAGCGTATTGCTCGGCCCGGTCCAACGATACGATATCCTCAACCAACACGCGCATGGCATCTTGCCTCAACTCAAACTTGTCATACACCTCAAACGCCTCTTCGTTCAAGCCATTGTCGATACACAAGGGGGCAATCTCAACCGGGTCAAACTTGTCCAACTTCTCAACGTAGCTGGAAACCTTGGACGGGTCGGCCTTGATGGCAGTCAAAATCATCAACCCTTGCAACGAGGCATTCTCGCTAAAGGGCGATGGCTCCAAAATGATCTTTTCCAACAATTCCATCAACTCCTCGGGCAAGTCGTTCTCCATAAATGCCTTGACGGTAATGGAGATGGGCTCGGGGTCGGTCAATTCCGGGATCCCGGTAGAAATGACCTGGTCCACCAACTGTCTCCGGTGGATATTGTCGGCAGTCAACACCTGGTTCCACAAGCCAATGTCCGACTTGGCCAACAAGTATCTTGCCTGGTACTTGTACATCTTGTTCTCATTGGTGATGGCAATCAACTCATTGTCGTTGCCACCCTTGCTGTAGGCAATGTACGCCAAGTATGGGTCCCTCTTTTCACAGTACTTACCCACGGCCAAGGTGTCGTAGTTGTGGTTTTCCTGCAAAAACTTTTCCGGCGAGTTGTTGGAGTCAATGTAGATCTTGGCGAGGGTGTTGTACACCTCCTGGTCAGTAGACCCGCCCTCCAAGGTCTTTTCAAGGAATGGCAACAAAATCTTTAACCGGTTTCTCTTTTCAACCTCAGCCACCAACTCCTTGATGGGGACGCGGCCCAACACCGTCAACAACAAGCCCTTGATCACATTCTCGTCACAGTCCACATCCAACAAACCGGCAACAACCTGCGGTGTGTTTGCCGGGTTGACCGACTGTACATACACTTCAATAAACTTGAAGTACTGGTTCTTGTACAAAAACAAAATCAAGTCGTGCACAAAGTTGAACCGGTCACAAACGATAATCAACGGCAACTGGTCTTCCAACTTGAACTCCTTCAAAAAGTTCTTGACCTTTTCACCATTGTAGACATTGTTGTCGCGCACCACACGTTCAATCTCCTTGGTTTGGTTCATTTTTGCTGCTGCTTGGATGTACTTGAACACAACCTCGGGGTCCTGGGTCAAGTTTACAATTGACGACAAGTAGTAGTACAACCCTTCGGTGCACTTGTACTCCTCAAAGAGCTTGATCAACTTGAGGGGTCCAATCAAGTCCGAGTACTTGGTGGCAACCTGGATCACCACCTGCAAGTTCTGGGCCATGTTGTGGCTCAAGAACTCCTTGACGCACGCAACCGACTGCTCCACATTCAACTGGCCAAAGTACGACACCAACCAGTCGTTGGGCAAGACATTGGTGTGGACAATGACTCGCTTAATGTCCTTCAAGTCGTCGTAGTGCTCCAATGCCCTCTGGAACAATCCAGACTTTTCGCACAACTTGCCAATGGTTGGCTTGTCGTAGTGGCTAAACATCTGGTTGCCCAAGATGGCGTCGGCAACTTGTGGCGCGTGTAGCAAGTTGATTTCCAACACCTTGGTTTGCAAGTGGCCCTCGGCGGGCGAGTCGTTCTTTAACGCATCCAACAAAAACGCCGTTCCCTGCTGGATATAGTTTTGCGAAAAGAACAAGTCGGCAATCTGCTCCACATTCAACTGGGTGTCGGGCGACGCCAACAACGAGGTGGCAAACTCGCTGGCCTTGTCAGGATTGACCCTCACCAAGTTCTGGATCAAGTTGGTGTAGTCCGGGTTGTACCCCACCTTTTGGCAGTACGGCAAGATCTTGTCAAACTGGCCCAACTCGGCCAAGCACGAAACCACCTTGATGTTGACGTTGGCCCGAAGGTACACGGCAAGCGCCAAGGCGGGGTCGTTGTACGACTTGACGATGTCGCCCAACTCCTCCGACGAGGTCAACTTGTCCTCCTTGAGCCACTTTTCAAAGAGCGGTTTGCGGTCCTGCTGCAACACAGGCTTGGCCAACTCAATAGACTCGTACTTGTTCAAGGTTCCGCGGTCCAACAAGGTGGAAAAGTACTGCAAGATGGGCGAGATCTGGCCCGGTTGAGGGGTGATGTGCTTCAACTTGTTGATGGTGTCTTGCGTGCGCAACTGTTCGGACGACGCGGCAACCTTGGCGGCATTGGCATAGTCGCCCTGGTTCAAGTACGTTTGGAACTGCTGGTGGAACAAGTTTTCGGCGCCGGGGAACCCCCCGCGCGAAGACAACGCCAACGCCAAGGGCACGTTGGACAACTTGTCCAACACGTACGGGATGATTTTGTCTCTGGACACCTCCACGCTCAAAACCTGTCCGGCCTTGTTGATGGTGATCAATCCCGTGCCGTTGTTGAAGCTAGTGGCGGTGAACACGGGGTCGGCGGTGATTCTATTGACAAACAAGTTGGAGCCCGTTTCAATGTCGTACAAGTGGATGAAACCATACTTTGTCAACACATAGATGATGCCATACTTGTCCGAGGCCTGCAAACTGATGGGGAAATCGTTGGTGGCGTCGGGAGGGAAAAAGATGTCGACCGCCTTTTTTTGAAACGGTGGGTTGCCGTCAACGTGGTCAATTTCGATAATGTGCATGTTACCCTGGCCCTGGGCATTCTTGTTTCCCACGCAAAACACCTTGGTGGGCAGCACGCCGCCATTCAATTGAACCAGGGCAAACTTACACACGTGACCCTCAACCGCTTGACTCACATTCCTCGTTCTGGAGTACAACTGGATGTGGCCAGCGATACGGCCATCCTCCTGGGCAATACCGGTGACGGCAAACCAGTTCAAGTCGGGCTCGGCGACAAAGTTTATAATCTGTGCATTGTTCAAGGTGTGGTGCCTGTCGGATAGCTTGATGGGCCCGTCGTTGGTGCCGTCAAACACGTTCCAGTAGTAGATTGACGAGGCGGTGACCAACCCCAAGTATTCGTTGGTGAGCCACTTCCAGAATATGACCGGCTCGTTCATGGTGAATGCCTTCAACCGCTGCTTGGTGCCAAGGTTAAAGATCTGCAACGTGGTTCCGTTGGCCCTGAGCGAAATGACAAACTCGGTGGGGTGCATGATGGCATTGTCGGCGCTCATGTTCTTTCTCGTCACCTCGTTGTTGTTTTTCAAATTGATGATGGCCACGGTGTTGCCCTGGGGTCCGGACTCTCTGACACAGACATAGTGATCCGATTCCAATGTGGTTGATTTAAAGTCTAGCGACTGCTGCTGGATCCCTAATTGAGTCAACTGAGTCAACTCAGTAAAGTCGATGGGAATGTCCGACATGGTAATCAATTGATGGGGAAGAAGTTAGGGGGGGTGGGGGTGGGAAAAGGTGATGAAAGTAGATTGGTTGCTGATTCAAGCTGGTTGGTTGTCAACTTCTTTTTTTTTTCTTTTGTCGTCGACTTTTTTGGGCTTTTTCGGCTTTGGAGGCTGGGTGGGATTATACACTTGGTTGCGCGGCCCGTCTCTCTCTCCCCCCTTTTTCCCCAGCAGCTAACCTGCAAAAAAAAGGATGGATTGGGGGGAAACCATAACCTGCAACTATTCCTTCGTGGGGGTAGGGCGACCCATAGCCGATCTTCTTCTGTGATCACCCGCCCTGGTGCGTTGTGGCAGGCAATGTGGTGGGTGGCGGCTATATGGCGATGATGATGTCAACTCCAGTGGACCAGAGGGAGAGAGAGAAGGAAACCTCCGTGATGATCAAGCAAGTTTTGGTGAAACCCACCTTAAACTCACCCAACCCTTTTTGCTGGTATTCTGCCATTTGGGTGGAAAACCTCGAGTGTGTATATTTGTTCAGTACTTTGCAGCAATTTTCAGTGAAATTCGGTGGCGCTTGTCCTACTCAAAAACATGGCATGCCAGTAGTGGTCATCTGCTCACACTTGCTTTAAACACCCTCCCCTGCCTCCATATACATAGAGATAAGCACCCACCCATCCGCTCTCACCCACACACACACACCTGTTACCACCACACACCAAGCGCAACGGCAAATTGTGACGCAAACCGAGAAAAGTTCCAACCACAGAAAATTTTACAACTTTTTTTTTTTTTGGGGGGCAGAAGAGAATAGTGTAGCGTAGCGTCTATCTGAAAAGAGCACCACCTCACTTGCACCACCTCACTTGTTACAACACACTGGTTCCAACCCACTTGTTCCAACCCACTTGTTCCACCCCCCTCCTTTAAAGATACGCTCGTCCCTCCCCACAAACACTCACATACCCCCAGCCTCGTCACACCAGTTTCCACACGCAGGTTTCCACACCACCGCAAAGAGACCCCCAAAAATGGATCATTCAAAGGTGCCTACGTTCAAACGACCAGTGGATTTGCCCTCACGGGAACAGCTCGCGGCTATATTTGGCAGTCCCAAAAGGCAAAAGCTATCGTCCGTGCCCAGGAATTTCACTGCTCCCGTCCCGCCAGGGTCTTTTACCACTCCACATACACATGCACCACCTCCCGGGTTGAACTCGGTGCCCCCCGAGATTGTGCCCATAGTCCATGCCCCGGCCGCCGCCAACATGTTTTTCACCGACATCAAGACCGACACAAGTGACCCAAAGGTGTTGAGCCAAGTCTCGGGCATTTTGAACAAGTTCCCGCCGCCCATCCCGCCACCGGCGCCGCCTCACAACCCCAATGCCGACAAGGACGAACAGGGCGGGGTGATGGTGCCCTTTATATACCCGCCCCCACCAGTTGTCAACCCCGATACCCTCCCATACTCGCTCGCATCGTTCAAGAGAAAGTTTGACCAGGCGCGAGCCGCTCAGCAAGCAGCCACGTCCCACGCGCCGAAACGAGGGAGGAGACCCAAGGCGAAGAAACCGGAGGAGGTCCCCGAGATCAAGTCTCCCTTGTCGCCAGTTTACGTCCAGGCGCCGCCATTGCCGTTCCCGCCGCCCAATTACATGTCGTACCCCTTGTCTGCCGACAAAGCCTCGCTCTTGCCCACCACCGTGTTTAATGCTTTCATCAAGGCAAGCGAGGTGTTGCCGAGGACCGATATGGTGGTGGCTAGTGCCGCAGGGTCGATATACGATATGAGAGAACAGGCAAGGGACGAGCGGTTCACCATCTCGGGGTTTGAGCGGGCCAAGCACGAAGCGGCAGTGAGGGCGGCACACAGAAAGGAAGAGGAAAGAATGAATCGGAATGAGGAAGACGAGGGAGATGAGGAAGAGGAAGAGGGAGAGGGAGATGAGGATGCTGGTACTGATGCCGCCGAGTCTGGTGGCGAGTCTCTGGAGAGACACGATTACGCCGAATACACGAAAAACATTGACACCAAGGTGTACTTGGACCCTTATGGCTCAACCAAGCCGGAGAACAAGGTTGAGATCAACATGGGCACGGCCAACTATGTCACTGTCAAGCAAGCATTGAGCAATGTCAAGAATGGGGATACTCTGTTGGCAACAAAAGAGGATCTGCCCATTAACCCAACACCAACAGGCGCACAATCTGCCCATCCCTTGCGGGCCAATGTTTCAGATATCATTGAACTCAACCTCAGGGACGTTGCCGCAGCAACGGGAATCCAAAAGGAAAGGCGGCGGTTGGCTCTACTCAAGTCGGTGAAGGAGGTGGAGGAATACGCCGACACGAGAGGCCACGATATATACGAGACTGAACGGGCCGCCTTGCTTGCCAGGCTACAGAATTTGCGTGCGTCAAAGATACGCTTCATCGACCCCGACCTCCGGGATGCCGAGCTACAGCGGTACAATGACGACTTGGAGCTAGAGAGAGACGAGGAGCTAGTGCGGTTGCGGATCCTCGAAAACTACGAGTTGTTGAAAAACTCGTTGATTTTTTACGAGGAGTCCAACAAGGTTTACAAACAATTGAATAGCGTGTTGATCAACAAGCTCGAAAAACTCAAACACTTTTTCGAGTACCAGCGCGACTTGTTCCAAGACTATATTGACAAGAAGCAGGATGTGTTTGATATCCGGACCAAGGACTCTCAACGGTTGTACAGTGGGGTATCCACCCGGGTGTACGCCCAAGAAATCAAGGACGTCATCAAGAGTTCCCTTGGCCACGACATGGCACAACCAAAGCAGACTCTCCTGGTGGCGCCCATGAGTTTGCCCGCCACCGATTTGACCAAACTTCCAAAGCATGGCGATGGCGATGGCCAGACCATGCTTGACGATTTCATGCCCTTGATCACGCCCAATGAGTTTAGCATCATCACCGGGGATCCACCCAGCAAACCCTCTGGCGACAAGAGCACCAAGCATCGGGTGTTCCAGAGCTCGTTGTATGTCCGCATGATCACCAGCGGGTCCGACACCAACGTCAGCGACTCGCAGTCAGGAAGCGCCACTCCCAAGAGCCGGGGCAGAAGAGGACGCCCGCCTGCCAATGGCGGCGGCGGCGGCGGCGGCGTTGGCGGCGTTGGTGTTGGCGGCAGTGTCGACAAGGGCAAGAATGCTCAGGACCTCACGTATGCGGGCATTGCTGCTAGGATATCAAAGTTTACGGGTCCCCAGCTGGCCAAGCCGTCGGAGATGAATGAGGACTTGAAAATGATGGGCATTGAAACTAGATGGCCCGTAAAGTAGCCAAAAAAAAGAAGAGGAAAACAACATGTTGCGTACATTTATATAGTTACAAATAAAAGGGGTTTAATCAAACAGTATTACAATAAAACAAAAGGAGGGAGCTGGGGATGGAGGGGGATGGAGGGGGAAGGAGTTGGGGGTATTGAAAGAAAAAAAAAACATCAACGTCGAGTGGGAGGCAGGGCTTTAGGGGAGAAGGGGGAAGAACTTCACATCCACAGACAGACAGCACAACCGCACACACACACATACAATGTGCCTTGACACGCTTTAGTACTCTTCAAACTGGGAGTAGAGAGCAATCAAGACATTGACACCACCCAAGACGTAGGGCAAGTTGCCCAAGGAGGCGGCAAAAGTGTTGTACAAGCCCAAGTTTATCAAGAGTTTGTTTTTGATTGCGCTCAACCAGCACTCACAGGTGGCAAATTGCCAAAACACCGACTGGCCCACAAAGTAGTGGACCAAGATCTTGGCCACGGCAAAGATAAAGGGGTCAAAGGAGTGGACTCTAAACAAGTACTCGTCGTCTTCAATCTCAACCACTCTCGAGGTAAAGTTGACAAAGTAGGCCACAACCGCGGGCAAGAGCACGGCCGACACGAGCCAGGTGATAAACACGGTGACGGCCTTAAAGTCAAACAACCCGGTGATTTCCAAGCTGGGCCACGTGATTTCGGAAAGGTAGGGGATATTGTCGTGAAACACTTGGTGGATAAGGTTGTTTTTATTCAAGGGAACCACGGAGGTGAAGTTGACCAAGAAAATCACCGCTTCGAGAACGACTTCCAAGTAGTTCAACGTCACGGTTGAGCTCAATTGGTCTCTCAACTTTTCAGAGTGCTCGAGGTAGGTGATGCCCACCGAGTCGGTGAATTCGTAAAACTTTTCAATGGCAGTTTCCGAGTGGTTGATTATAGGGTCAACGAGAAACTCTTTGAGGTTCAATGGCGGAGGAGCTTCATAGTCCTTGTCGTCGTCCTCCTCCTCATCCTCGGCAGCAGGTTCCTCATCAACCGCAGCAGCAGCAACAACAACCTCATCGTCTTCAATATAGGTGACTTCCTCGCCCTCAACCTCTTCGGCTTCCTGCAACAAGTGCTGCACTGTGGCTTGGCCGTTTTTGTGGGAGGCAATGTAGGTTTCCAACTTTTCAACCAACTTGGACTTGGTGTCCTTGGTGGAGTGCTTGACTTCTAACCTGTCTAAAACGGCTGTCAAATCCGACTTTCTGTACTGGGAATAGCTCGACATGGTTTCTGTTGGGTGGGGGAGGGGAGGTGAGTGATTGCTCTTGGAAGGACAGGGCGCAAAGATGGAGATTTGTTTTGGTTTTATAGAGAGCGAAAAAAATGGGCGCTGAGTTTGAGAGAGAGAGCGCCGCTTTTTTTTTTTGTTTGTTGTGGTTTTGTTTTTGGCAGCGAGTTTCACCAGTGGGTGGAAGGAGGAGGGAGAGGAAGGGAGAGGGAGAGTGAGGAAAGGAAGAGGAGGTGGTGGAGGAGGAGGAGGAGGAGGTGGAGGATACGGTGGCATAGATGTTTACCTCCTCTACAAGTTTTCTTTGCAGAAAGGGAATGCCTTCTTACAGTGAGCACACCTTGAACCCAAAGCTACCAATGTTTGCTGCCAATGACAGCCACCACGCTTCCACACTATACACCCACCACGGCAAGCCCACCAGAGTCACGTCCAGCAACAAATGTTGGGTCAAGGGACGAGGAAGAGAAGAGAGGGAAGAGAGAGGGGGGCGTGTTGGTTGATCTGCTGTCGTTTGTTTTCATTTGACACGTTTTGGGGCATGGGGAGCGGACCCGTTGATTTCTTGTTTTGGTTTTGCCAAAATGGGAGCGCCACTGCCCACCAAATGCCAAAAAAGTCAATGAGGACAAAACTTGGAGAGCTTCTTGCAACATGTGTGACAAAAGCAAAGGGCTTGTAGATGTTGCACACAGGCATGGTGGTGTCATATTTGGGGTGTTTCCCCTTTTGTTGTAAAAGAAAGAGGCGTGAGGGATCATGGTTGGCGCAATGGGCGCGACGACAACAACTACCACCACCACCACCACCACCACCACCACCACAGTGTGGTGGTGGCTGTCATTCTCTAACACAGTCTCCAAGCAAAAGGAACTACTGCTATATATAGATTATATCTCCTCCCTCTCCCGTCATCTCTTCCCCTCAAGCCCCGTCATCACCTCTTTTGATCCATCAAGCACATTCTTGCAAGGTGGTAGCATTTCCCTTGCCACTTTTGAAACAAAAAAAAAACTCACACGGAAAATCTGGGCACCAAAGCAACACACATACACTCAACTCACACTATAAACAATCAAAGGCACAATGATACCACGCCGACATCTACCGCTACGACTACTACTACGAAGCATGCGACATTTCTCCACCACCCCAGCGACGCTCCAGCGGGAACAGCCCCGGGTCAACCAGCTCGGGATCCAATACCTCTCACAAGACCTCCACAAAAAGGTGTTTCCCACCACAACCCCAGACGATTACCTCCACCCCAAGCACCCGGAGTTGCTCCAGCTTGCAAAGAAACACCTTGCCGAAAACGATTTGCTTGGGAAACCGACCCAGATCACCGACCCCATCACCATCAACCATTTCCCCGAACTCGTGGGGGCCACCCTCGATGAGCATTTCTACAAGCTCGGCAAAAACTCGTCGGAGCCATACATGTCAATGGCCAAGTCGTTCTTGGCGCCGTCAGGGTCCATCCCCAAGATGCCCCACCCAGATGCCTGGGTGTTGCAGCCCGGATGGACGCGGTACGCCCCTGGGGCCCCACCCCAGCGCGTGCCGCACCCGCTCGAGGACGAGCTCGTGTTTGACGTGGAGACCCTATACAACCTCACGCACTACTCGTGCCTCGCCACTTGTGCATCGAGCCAGGCATGGTACGGGTGGGTGTCGCCGGGGTTGGTTGACGTTTCGGAGGGAAAGAGCGGCGCCAGCATTGATTGGAACCATCTCATCCCCATGAATTGCGCCAAGGTGCCCAAGTTGATTATTGGGTATAATGTCTCGTACGACCGGGCGCGGGTGCTTGAGGAGTATAATATCAAGGAGACCAAGGCGTTTTATTTGGATGGGATGGCGTTGCATGTGGCAACCAGCGGGATATGTTCGCGGCAACGACCAACGTGGATGAAGTACAACAAGGGAAAGAGGCAAGGGCGTGAAGCCAGAGAGGAGGAGGAGCAGGAGGAGGAACATGAAGGAGGAGAAGATGCGTTTGGGGATGGAGGAAATAGTCGTGCGTGGCGCATCTCTGAGTTGGCCAAGTTGTCCGAGATGGAGGTGGCTGACGACCCGTGGCTACTTCGGGGCACGCCCAATGCATTGGACAGCGTGGCGCAGTTTCATTGTGGGATAGAGTTGAACAAGGAGGTGCGCGACTACTTTTCCTCGCAGGACCCCCAGGAGATTGTTGACAATTTTGGCATGTTGATGGAATATTGTGCCAAGGACGTTGAGGCGACATTTGCCGTTACCAAAAAGTTGTTCCCCGTGTTTCTCGAGAGGGTGCCGCACCCGGTTTCGTTTGCCGCGTTGCGCCATTTGGGCAACTTGGTGTTACCCACCACCACCAAATGGGACAAGTATATTGAGTCTGCCGAAAAGTGTTTCCACGAAAATCGCGCCGCCGTGTCGCAAAACTTGAAGCAGCGCGCCACCGAGCTCGTGGAGTACATCACCAAGGGAGACCCTACGTTGGAGCCGGACCACGAGAATGACGAGTGGCTCAGCCAGATGAACTGGACGTTGAAGGAGTTTAAATTGAAGAAGGATGGGACTCCGGCCAAGCGGACCGCATACATGCTGGGGTACCCGGAATGGTACCGGGAGTTGTTTAAAGCGAATGTGCACGAGATGAACTTGACGCTCCGCACGCGGGTCACGGCGTTGTTGTTGCGGTTGAAATGGGAGGGGTACCCTCTTTTTTGGGTTGCATCCCAGGGATGGTGCTTTAAAGTGCCATACAATGACGAAACCATTGCCCAGCTCGAGGCCAAGAAATATGTGCGGCCCAAACTAACCGAGGAGGAGATTGGCGCCACTTATGATGCGCTTTTCGGCAGGGGCAAATCCTACGTCTTGTTCAAGGTGCCGCGCGCCGACGGCAAGCCTGGCCGGTGCACCACCGTGCTCTCCAAGGGGTATGTGCGGTACTTTGACGACGGCACATTGTCGTCGGAGTACGACTATACCGCCGAGATCTTGAAGCTCAACAATGAGGCGTCTTATTGGTTGGGCAACCGCCAGAGGATCATGCAGCAGTTTGTCGTGTACAACGACCCTGCCAAGAATAAGTTTTTCGACACGGTCAAGCAGGGCAAGGAGAATTCTCAAATGGGGATTATTCTTCCGAAATTGGCCACCATGGGCACCGTCACTCGCCGAGCCACGGAAAACACCTGGCTCACGGCGTCCAATGCGAAAAAGAACCGGATTGGGTCTGAGTTGAAGTCGCTTATTGAGGCGCCGCCAGGGTACTGTTTTATAGGCGCCGACGTTGACTCGGAGGAGCTTTGGATTGCTTCGCTAGTGGGCGACTCGATGTTTGAGATCCACGGCGGCACGGCGTTGGGGTGGATGACGCTCGAGGGAGAAAAGTCGCAAAACACGGATTTGCACTCCAAGACGGCTAGCATTCTTGGAATCTCGCGCAATGACGCCAAGGTGTTTAACTATGGCCGAATCTATGGGGCCGGGGTCAAGTTTGCCACCCAGTTGTTGAAGCAGTTTAACCCCGGGTTGAGCGACGAGGCGGCGATGGACAAGGCGCGGACATTGTACGACCGGACCAAGGGGATGCTGGGAGCGCTGAAGCTATTTTCTGGAGGCACTCAAGGCACTAGGGGCGGCACGTTTTCGCATCGCGACAATAAGGTTTATTACGGAGGAAGCGAGTCGGTGATGTTTAATGCGTTGGAGGCGATTGCCAAGCAGAGCGAGCCCACGACCCCGGTGCTTGGCGCGTCCATCACCGATGCGTTGAATGCCAAGAACTTGAACCAGAACCAGTATATGACGCTGCGGGTCAACTGGACGATTCAATCTTCTGGGGTGGACTATTTGCACTTGTTGATTATTTCTATGGAGTACTTGGCTGACAAGTACAAGGTGGATGCGCGGTTGGCCATCACCGTGCACGATGAGTTGCGGTACTTGGTGAAGGAGGGCGACAAGTACAAGGCGGCGTTGTTGTTGCAAATCAGCAACCTTTGGACGCGGGCCATGTTTTGCGAGCAATTGGGCATCAAGGAAGTGCCGCAGTCGTGTGCATTTTTTTCCGAGGTGGATATCGACCATATTTTGCGCAAGGAGGTGTCGATGGATTGTGCCACTCCGTCCAACCCCAATCCCATCCCCGCGGGTGAGTCGTTGGATATTTGGCAGTTGCTTGAAAAGACGGGCCAGGGAAATGTCTTGAGCAGCCTGAAGCCGCTCGCGTTGAAAAAGTACAAGTTTGACCCGCGGCGAATTGCCATTAGCAGTTTGAACAATGACTTGACAATCAAGGCCAAGATTGCCAAGATTGAGTTGCAGGTGTCGAGGGATAAACGGGAATGGTTGCGGAACTTGGCCAAATTGCGCGGGGCCGACAAGGAAGAGGCGGGGGTTGAGGATATTCTTAAGGATGCAGAGGCAGAACTGAAGAGGAGGAAGAGCGGGGAGGGGGGCGCACAAGCAGCAGGGAGAAAAAGGAGGCAGCTGGTTGAGTTTGATTTGGAGGTGGCTGGTGACAAGGTTTCACCGCCGAAGTCAAGGATTATCAAGTCGTCATCAAGGGTGGTCAAACCAAAGGTGTCCAAACCGGATCTGTCGATACCGAAGTTGTCCAAAACAAAGGTGTCCAAACTGGAGCTGCCGATACCGAAGGTGTCTAAACCAAATGCACTGACAAAGGTTGTCAAACCAAAGGCAGCTATACCAAAGGCACTGTCAAAGGTTGTAAAGGCAGCTGCAAGCAGCGGCAAAACTATCCGAAGCTCAACAAGCAAAGGATCACTGCCAAAGACAAAGGCACATGTTGTAGCTGGGCCACTCAAGCCGATTTCCCTCAAGCTACAGACCAAGACAAAAGTGGCACCTTCCTCTGCTCTACCCCCACTGAGTTCCACCGTTGCACCGCTGTTGCCACTGGATGTGCCATTTTCCACAACCAGGAGTGCACCAACTTTCCAACCGCGGGCCTCGCCGCTACTGTCTAGTCGACACGAACGACGAGGTGCAACACCACCTCGGGTATTGGCAAAGCATCTGGACGCATTGACCAAGACGAATGAATTCATGGTTCATCGCAATGCCGTTGCAGATGCACCGCCTCCGCAACCGCCCACCACCACCCTAGACCGACGACGAGGTTGGTGATGGAAAAGCCTTATAAAGGAGCAGCCCCCTGAAGGAGCTGCCCATAAGGGAGCAACAGCCCCATAAAGGATCACAGATTAAAGATCAAAGATCAGAGATCAACAGCCCCCGGTTTTCACACCATTGTGCCACAATTGGTGTTTTCACAACCACCACCGCCGCTGTTGAAGTCATTAAAAAAAACCCATGATAATTGATTGGACGATACGATCCAATCATTGAATTTGTTTTTCTTTTAATGATCTTGTTCCAAAGGAGTTCGTCTCCGCTGTACTATAGTGTGTGTATATATATAATTCGTCGTCCTAAATGGCACCCTTGTGATATTGAAGAAAAAAAAACGCGGCGTTATGACAAGTGTAAAAGATTGGGCCGGTATTATTTCGGTTTTGTGTAATTGATGAGAAGAGGCAAAAAGAATTTTATGCCCGAGATAAGCCGACGAATGAGGTCTTTTTTTTTTTTTTTTCGTTGTTTCACAACTGGGGGGTTGGAAGAGTGGGAGGGAAGGGGGAAGAAGAAAGAGAGGACACATGGAGGGATGGGGGACTATCATGGTGGTGGTGGTAGAGTTGCTGCTGGGTGTATAGACTCAATCTCAGTAGTTGTGGGATATGGGCGTTTCATCATGGGTGTATCTTATTGTGTATTTTGTAAGCCTCATTCCGTGCCAACGACTGCGTGGTTTTTCTCTCCTTGACTGCCCAGAGGGAAATTACCGCGCGGAGTTGGAGCAACGGCAGATGCACAGGGGAACTGACGGGGAGGCAACATAGTGGCCACAACAGGAGGGGGATAACCGGAGAGGCAACATAGCCGAGGCAGGACATGGAACCCAGAGCATTTAGAGATTGTTATAACCCACCCTCTGCATCACGTCCCCTAGAGCCAATGCGTGAGATGGGAATTGAGGCTTTAGCTGAAAAGAGGAGCCTCCGTTTCTTTTGTGTGGTGTTGTGTTGTGCTTGTGGCCATGTTTCCGCTCCAGCCGGCACGATTTCAATTGTTTATATTTTTTTGGCCGTTGGTTGGCGGAACAGTTCCGAGGGATGATGGATGAGGTCAGAGGGGTGGGGGTGAGGTCAGAGGGATGAGGGATGAGGGAAAGAGTGGGTTGATTAGCCCACACTGTGGCATGACTGGGGGGGTCGGTTGCCACGCCAGGAGAGCAGGGTATAGGAATGTGACAAGGACAGGACAAGGACAGGACAAGGACAGGGGATGGGCTTTGCCGGGAATAAGCGCCAACCACGTCTGCCGTGTGGTGGTTATTGTTTGTGGATATCAAAGCTGCCTAGCCCAGACAGCCAGCCCTTGGAGAGAGAGGCCAGACAACCAGCCGGCCGCCCCTGCTGCTGCTGCTGCTGCTAACTTTTTTTTCCCTTTCCTTCTCTTCCCGCCAACAACAAAACAAGAGAGAGACAAAAACGGGCAAACAACAAACAAGAAAATTTTCTCTCTCTTTGTTTGTTGTCCAAAATGTATAAAAACGCAAACAACTTCCGTCACCTCTTTTTTTTTTTTTTTTCCCCTTCTTCTCTTCCCCCCCCTCTCTTCACCAACAGTCCCCCCAACCCAACTCACAATGTTTCCAGCAGGTGTCATCTTAGTCTTTTGCCTTTTGTTCTGTGCCTTCTTGGCCATCTCTGCCGTGTTTATCCACAAGAGAATCAAGGCAAGAAAGTCCAACCAAAGATTCTAAGTCTAGTCCTTTAATTGATACCACCCACCCTTTTTTTTATATTCATCGTTTTTTTTTACAACCAACCACCTAATTCTTTTTTACCATCACCTTTTTTGAATACTATCTATCTGGGAATGTGGGGACATTCACCAAATACAATTGAATCGGGAATTTATCACTTTGCTCGTTTAATACCAGCACACCAATGAGAAATGGGGATTTCTTGTTGTGTCAACCTTTTATTTCCAAAATGAGGGACAACCCTCTCCCCCCACTCCCCCTTGGTCCGGTTTGGTTAGGATTGGGGAATTCTATCCAAACAATGGAACAGGGGACATTGAGAGAGGGAGAAAGAGACTGTTTTTTTTTTTCAAAGGTACTCAATGTTGACTACAAGGCTATTTTGTTTTGGCTACATTTCACCACTGTTTTTTTTTATTATTGTTCCGCTGCTCACCATCAACCGGCTACTGCTTGGGTGTTGAATCGTTGTCCAGTTTCTTGGTTTATTGATTGTGCTTGGTGTTTTCGTTTTCGTTTTCGTTTTCGTTTTTGTTTGTTTGCTTTTGCCGTTTTCTTTCATCAGCATTGGTTGGGGAACCATTGTTGAATGAGACAAGGAGCAAATTGTCAAGCATCATACAATGGAACCTATACGGTCCACCACCACCTGCACAAGTTTTTTTTACCAAGCCATTGTGACTTTTCTTTGACAACACCCTTCGGTCCACCGGGGAGAGCATGCGCGTTCTATCAATTGACGTTTTATCGAACCATTTTTTACTCTCTACAATATTGTTTTTTTTATCAATTATTGCTATTGACTAATCTCTGATATAAAACTAATAAACAAAATCCTCCAAAAAAAAAGATACATGTGAACTCTGGCTGGAGACTCCTTGGGCTTGTATTGGTTGTGTACCGCCTCGAGCCAATTCTGGGCTTCCCTTCTCCCTGCTCCATTTTCGTTGAAATTTTGTCTGTTTTGTCCACACACCCAATTTGTGTTGGCTTTGTCTCTTTTGTCACACACAAAAAAAAGCTTCCGGGAGATGAGGTCGTGCACTTTGGGGGCACCCGACCCGTGGCTTGCGGAAATAATAAAGCCACCGAAAGGTGCTCAGCGATATGGAAAGACACTTGCTCTTTTTTTCATTCCCGCAATCTCCCATTGGGGTGGGCCACCATTGGACTTATCTCATCATAACCCGGTCTCTCTTGTCCATCCAACGTATCGTCTTTCTTCATTAATCGTATAAAGTTATTCTTTCTTGAATGTGCGTCCAATCACTTGTCAGAATGGAGAAAATCCCGCAACTCTATTATTATTATTTTTTTTTTCTTGTCAGCGGTGATGTAATTACATCACGTGACTAAACATCACGTGGTTTAGTATAGCAAAGTTCCACAATATTCCAAAAAAGAGTTTTGCAGCAAGAGATGAGCCGTTGAAAGAATGTCTTTCAAACGGCGAGGGGCCAAGTTGTGTGATACAGGTTCTTCAACAAGGACTATCGTTAACAACAAAGGCAAAGTCAACGTGGAAGGCAAAAGAAGGAGATCATTAGGGGGAATGACAGGGTTGGTGGTGATTGCCAAAACCATGGTTATTCAAACCCGGGCTGCATTTGTCCATGGCTTCCCCCCCTCCAGAAGTGTCTAATAGTGGTGTAGGTATAAGAGACAGTAGAAGCTTGCACGCTGATCACGTGATGATGAGTGGGTCCTTTTTTTTTTTGATAGTGAGGAGAAGCTTCCGCCCTAGTCGTGACCCAAAAAAAGGAAAATAGAGGAAGAAGATAGAGGAAAGAGGAAGAGAAAGCCAATAGAGGAAAGAAGAACATGGAGTTTGGAGCCGGGCATCAACAGTGGTTAATGCCCAGTACATGATGATGGCATCATATCTGCAAGCGAAGCTTTTCATGTTATCTCCCCCGCTGGTGTTTGACTTTCCCCCTCTTTTGCTTAAAGAGGGGGACAAGTGAGGGGGAGATAACAGAGGGTGCCAAGTGGGGGAAGAAGAAGAAGCTTCCATATCTTGTTTTATTTGAATAGTTGCGAGCAATGTTCCACTCACATACACACCCCCGCCCCCACAAAGAAGGCGGAACACAACAGAAAGAGAAGGAAAATATATTATACAATGAACATGATCATCGTAAGTGAAATGGTGGAGTAGAAAGTGGTGCAGTTGGAGGAGGAGAAGAAAGAGGAGGTGGAGGTGTTGCTCAGTTCTTGTGGAGGTGTTGCTCAGTTCTTGTGGAGGTGTTGCCCAGTTCTTGTGGAGGTGTTGCTCAGTTCTTGTGGAGGTGTTGCTCAGTTCTTGTGGAGGTGTTGCCCAGTTTTCGTAGACGAGTGCTGACTATTTTGTTGGGGTTTTAGGTCGCAACACAAAACCCCAATGGGGAAGTTATTCCGCAAGAACCACACCCAAATCGGCCACCCCCGAGTTGTCGGTGAAGCTCTAGACAACAGCTGGTGGTGTGGGAAGTTGTCACTTGCTGTCGTTCTTGTCCTTGTCCTCTCCCTTGTTGGGGGATCTCGCATACGATGCTCCACCACACCTTGTTGCTTTTTTCCCCTTTCTGGGCAAAGAGCCACACAAACAATGGAGCACTCGCACAAATTTTCTTTCTTTCTTTCTTCTTCTTCTTCTTCCCCCCCCACACATGGTGGACCTCCACACAGGCGTGACATGTAATTGAATAGGCACAATGGCTTGCGATACAATCGGATGCAATGGATATCTACCACTTGAATTCGTTCACAATGTGTGTGCGTATTGGTTGTTGTGGGTTGATTCAAAAGTGTGTCAAGGAGACAAAGAGGGGAGCAAAATATTATCAACTGTGGAGAGGCGGACTATACTGAGCGGGGGGAAACAACAAGGGAACAAGGGAACAAGGGAACAAGGAACATAAACACTTCCCATTCGTCTGGCCACCATCATCACCAACTACGTTCCCTCCCTGCTGCAAACATCTTCACTGGGGGGAGCTAAGAAAAAAAAAAACATAAACATAAACAGCATCCGGCAATTGGACCTGCATCATTGCCCGGCCCAGCGAAAAAAAAAATGGGGAGAAGAAGAAGGAGAAGTAAAAGGAGAAGGAGAAGGATCTACTCCACCAAGGCGCACAAAGAGGAGTAGATGGGTCGACCCCTCTTTCTCTTGTTCCACCCCATCTCATGTGATGGGAAGCAGTTGATGGAGAGGGGGGGGGGCACTGACACTGGCATTGAACAAGGGCTACAATAAAAAAGAAACAACCTTTTTAGAGGGGGGGCGGGGCGGGGGGATACAACTTCATATAGATCTCCCAGGACGGGGATTGTCCTCTCTTGATTGCCATTGTCTATACCCCCTTTACTCTACTGCCCCCCTCACATAAGGATAACCAGAGTCACAGGCACAAGCACAGGCACAGTCACAGTCACAGGCAGTGCATTGTTGCTGATAGGAGCGCTGGGCTCCTTCCTGTTTCGCCTCTTGAACCAAACGTTTGGCCCCAGCCGTAGAATTGAGGCGAGAGAAAAAAATTCCTCTTTCTTTTTTTATTTTTGTGCTTGTGGGGAAGGAGAAGCAGAAGGGGGGGGGGGACCCACTTTTCAACACTCAAACCCCTCTTTTGCACTTCTCTCCTATTTGAGTTACAAGGTTGACTATCTCTATATAGTATACAATACTGGCACCAACGTAAAATATACCATCCTTTTCTCTGTTTCTGCTTCTTTCTCTGTTTTTGCTTCTTCTTCTACTTCTTCTCATACCCACCTCTGTTTTCAGCATGGCTGCTCAGAAGAAATATGTGTGTGCCTTTTGCGCCCGGGCATTCACCCGCTCCGAACACAAGCAACGCCACGAACGGTCCCACACCAACGAAAAGCCGTTTCACTGCATGCACTGCACCAGCTCCTTTGTCAGGAGAGACTTGTTGCAGCGCCACTGCCGCACCGTTCACAACTCCAAATTGAACCCGGCAACCTTGCCCTCCAACAAGTCGTTAAACAACCCCACTTCTAATGGATTGGTGGTGTCGAGTGAAACCAGCTCCAGCAGTGGCAGTGAAACGGCAACACCAGTCCCCAGTCAGAGTCAGCAGCAGCAGCAGCAGCAACAACCACCACACCAGTCGCACCCCATGCTGCAATCGTCCTCGACGGTGGCCCAACTGGCGGCGCTGTATATCGACTTTGATTCCTTCCACCCATTGCCAATGACTCCGTCAAATAGTCTCAGCATGGAGCAGCAATATAATTTGAACCTGCAGCAGCCACAACCGCAGCAGCAGCAGCAGCAGCAGCTGCTGCAACCACCTTTGCAGCAACCTTTGCAGCCCCCACCACCACAACTTTCCAAGCAGGACAGCCGCAAGCAGCTTCAACCGCCTCTTGAGTCACCACAACCACCAACGGCTGCTAAAAGAAGGAGGTCCACCGAAGAGCCCCACCGCCGCCGCTCCTCCATCTCCAAAGACCCCAGCCACGATTTGGTCCACTTGCTAAGCGTCACCAAAAAGTTAAACACCTTGCTTGCCGCCGCCGACCCCCGGGGCATCGCACCCCCTGACAGCGTGGGCGACCATTTCCTCATTGGCTATATGAATATCGTCCACGAGTCGCCCAAATTTACCATTTTTGACAAGATTCTCAAAGACTTGCTGTACTATTTAAACTCATACTATAACCAAAACAATGCCACCAGCATTGTCCCCACAAACATGTTCAAAGTCGACATTACCTACACCGTCATTTCCCTCGGGTACATTGTCAACAAGAACCCCATCAAGCTGGTCAAGTATTTCCGCAAGTCGTGGAACTTGCTCATCAAGCACCTTATACCGCAGTACAACAACAATAACAACTTGCTCGACCAGATTGAAATTCTCAACAATTTGTTTCTATTGTCCTATGTCTACTTGTACCACAACTTGGAAGCATACAATATCAACGAACAAGACGCGGAGCTGGACGACGTGTACATCAACAATGAGGTGATTTTAAACTACCTCAATGACATTAGCTTTATAATCATTAGCAACTTGAAGGACCTCACCAGCGACGGCAACTTGGTTGACTCCAACATTGACTTGTTTTGGGATATCTACATTGTCTTGTCGGCATACATCAAAACCGCCCCGCCCAAGATTTATGGCTTGTTCTTGTCCAAGGTGGTCAAGGGGAACGAGACATTGTTGAGCTTGATGCAAAAGTTTTCCAAGCTGTTTATCAATATGGATATCAATGACAACTTTCTCAAAATGGTGGTTATAGCCACGCTCTCCAACGAGTTGAAACAGCAGCTGCAACTGCAACTGCAGCAAGGCCAGCTTCCACCAGGGCAGCAACAACAACAACAATCCCAAAACAACAATGCCATCTTTGACTGCAAAAACACCTTGCACAATGCAATCATTCTCATAAACAAATCCATCAATTTCCACTCCACCAGTCCCTATGAGCCCACGGCCGCCGCCACCAAATTGTTTGGCTTGTTTAAAAAGAGCCTTGTGGTTAACTCGCCGCTCAAGTTCCACGAATTGCTAAACAATTATATCTTTATCCCGCAGCACTATTACCAGTGGGAGTTGCTCGGGTTGACATTGAATGAAACGTCGACATTTGCCATGAACCACGTGTTGATGAACACCATCAATGACCCCAACAATATGCCGAGCTTGGAAATGACCCTCCGGAGTTTTTTCGACTTTAAAAACAATGTGCTTGAAATCAACAACAACTTGAGCATTGTGTCCATGCCCATCATTTTCCACATGCTGTACTTGAACTTGGGCATGGTTGACCTTGACAAGTTCAACTATTTGCAGATTGCCAATATCAATATGCTCATGATTGAGTGGTTTTTGATTATGAACAAGGTGTTGATTATGGTGTGGTGCTCGGACGACGTGGCGTTTGGCGACAATTATATCTTGCAGACATTGGTCTACCTCTTGCTCGACAAGAAGGAGTGCTTGTTGAAAAAACTTCACCTTGCCGAGTGCCCCGATGAGGAGCTCAGGTTTAACCAGAAATGGTTCACCATTGTCAAGACCAAGCTCGACAATATCTTTGTCACTTGGATGGACTTTATCCGGGATCACAACAACAATGGCCATTTCAATAATAATCTCGCCGTGTTGCGGCTCAATTTAAACAAGGCGATCCTGGAGTATATCCATACCGAGGGGCTCCGGTTTAAGGAGGATGACGCGGTGTATGTGCAGCAGCAGTCACAGCCACTGCAGCAACAACAGCAACAACAGCAACAGCAGCAACAGCAGCAACAACCACATATACATGAGCTACCACTGCAGCAACAACCAGGAGTGCCACCACCACCACCGCCGCCACCACCACAGCAAGTTTCCTACAACTATTCCCCATATGACGAGCAGCGGTATGGAAACATGAGACGGTCAAACTCAATCACATTGGGTCTCCTTGCCCAAACCACCCTCGACGAGTCGCTGCCATTGACGCTCTCAAGCTCGAGCTCCATCACATCCATCAAGCCACCGCCCCTCCAACACCACCACAGCCAGCTGCAACCGCAACAGGTTCAACAGGTTCAACAAAAGTATTATGGGTACAGCACGTATCCGCCCCCGCCGCCAATCTTATCCGCCATCCCCAATGGCGGGAAACCCGACGTTATGCTCCCGCCCATTGTCGATCGCCGCGGGGAGGAGCAAGGGTTTGGCATGATGCTTGTAAAGAAGGAATCTCTATAATTTGTGACCTTGTATATCTTTATGAAACGGCTTTAATAACCACAAGTCAACCACTCGCGGGTCAATGTGCACCGCCCCCTGGCCATGGCCCCGCACCACGCCAGCGTAGCACTCGTGGATGAGATGGGCCGGGAGGACAAACACCACCAGGGGAACCTTTTCCGTCTTTTGGTGGTGCTTGTGGGGTTGGTCCCACGCTGGTTTCTTAACCTCGGCGTTGGAGCAAATCAATCCGATAAAGGTGTGCGAAACAGAGTCGAGCAATGCTCCGCCAGAAGACCCATTCCAGCACGAGGCCGAGGTGATGATCATCCCCGGGGCGATGCAGTTGATCACCCCATGGGAGATGAGAGGATGTGGCCGGGACTCTGGCGGGAGAAACAAGCCGTAGCCCACAGTGTACACGGCGTCGCCGGGAGACGAGATGGTGGCGCCCATCCCCACTGTGGGGTTGATTTCCTCATTGGTGATAAAGATAAAGGCAAGGTCAATTTCCTTCAACGCGTGTACCTGGCCACGCTCAAGTGTGACCATACCACCACCACGGAGGCGTAATTGGGCCGTGCCGCCCTGGAGAAAAGGATGCACGACATGGGCGTTGGTGATGAGGACGCCCTTGGTGTAGATGCACGCCGTGCCCCATGATTTGGCACCATGGGTGGCGGTGACGAATAGGGGGAGCACCCAGGACTCGTGGTGGTGATGATGATGATGATGATGCGACTTTGTGTTGTGGATTGTGCACGAGGTTGGAGGTTCACCGCCGCCAATGAGGGTTAGCACCTGTGACAGGGAAATAATGATGGTTAATTCCCCGTCCCCATTTCGTTTCCGCAAATTGCCAAGCACAAGCCCGACAACGTCAGAGGTGGGAGTATCCCCATCCGCAGTGACGACCCCGCCATTCATGTTTTCGAGGTACTTTACATCCGAGAGGTAGAACCCGCCAGCCACGGCGGAGCAAACACCACCACGGCTGACAAAGTTTTGAAACACCATGGAGTTTGTCAAGTTGAATGGGTGCGACGTGACCCGCACGGCATCGCCAACCATACACTGCGACACTTTTCCCCATTTCCAAGTTGACCTTGGCTGGGTCCACTTGATCTTCAACACTGATATACTCCCACTTCCAAGCTCATCGCGCGGGTATATGGCAAACCCGTTTTGGACAAATGTGTCAAGGTGCGTGGTGTCGATTGGAAACTCTGCCTCTACCTCCACGGGGCGCCACACCACGACATCCTGGCCGATTTCGCCCACGGTGATTTGATACTGCGTAATGTCGTTGAGGTGGTTGATTGTGTAGATGTGGCCGTGGAGGGATATCCCTGACGTGGCGTATACATCCTCGCCGGTGCTGTGGTTTTTCGCAAACCGTAGCGACACCGGGGTGTAGTGCATGTGTGTATCTGTGTGTGTGTGAATGTCAGTGGTGGTGCTGGACACGAAAATGTACATAAAAATGAGGGTCGTGTCACGTGAGTATCTTTGCAGCTAAATTTTTTTCTTTCTTCTTCTTCATCTTTACCGTTGACGTGTTTTCAAAGTCTGTGTTGACAAAAATAAATCTTCAGGCAACTCATCCACCCACTGAGGACAACACACACACACACACACACACACACACACACCATGCATTTCACATTCCTTCTCGGCGTGCTATTTGTGACGGCGCTTTCAATGGCCAAAAAGGATTTCTACCAGATCTTGGGAGTCGAAAAGTTGGCCCTGGACAAGGAGATCAGGTCGGCATATAGGCAATTGACCTTGAAGTACCACCCGGATAAGAACCCCAACGATGAAAAGGCGCACGATAAGTTTATTGAGATTGGCGAGGCGTACGAGGTGCTCTCCAACGCAGAAAAGAGGAAAAACTATGACCAGTATGGCGACCCCGAGGGACGGCCCCAGCACCAAAATGTCGATTTTGGCGACATGTTTGGCCAGTTTTTCGGAGGGGGTCATCGCGGCGGCGGTGGCGCTGGTGGCAATGTCCGTCGTGGTGACAATGCGCAAGTGAATGTACACATCCCGTTGGTCAACTTTTTCAATGGCGAGATGCTCGAATTTGACGTGGAGATGATGAACAAGTGTGAGACGTGTGCGGGGACGGGGTCGCAGGACCAGAAGCGCCACACGTGCGAGCGATGCCACGGCCAGGGCCAAGTGGTGATGCAAGTGCAGCTCGGCCCCAATATGGTGCAGCAGATTAGAACCACCTGTGACGTTTGTGGCGGGGCGGGCACCACCATCTCGAGTCCGTGCAAACACTGTGCCGGCAAGGGTGTGGTTAGAGGACCGCGACACTATGAGATATACATCAAGCCGGGCCAGCAGAGAGATTCGCCGCATGTGTTGGAGGGCGAGGGCGACGCGCAGCTCAATTTGGAGCCGGGCAATTTGGTGATTCATATCCGCGAAGATTTTGAAAAGAGTTGGGGTTACCGCCGGGTGGGCAACAATTTGTATAGGACCGAGGTTCTCACGTTGAATGAGTCGGTGCATGGTGGGTGGAGAAGAACGGTGCCGTTTTTGGACACGGAGGAGCCTGAGTTGGTGTTGGGCCGGAAGCCCGGGGTGGTGGTGGTTGATGGCGAGGTGGAGACGGTCAAGGGTAAGGGGATGCCCATTCTCAATGAGGATGACGCGGAGTTGTTTGGAGATTTGTTTGTGGAGTATAGAGTTGTTGTGCCCGGCGGCAAGCCGGCCGCACAGGGGGTGAAGAAGGATGAGCTATAGTTGCGGGAGTTGGGAGTTGGGAGTTGGGAGTTGGCAGTTAAGGGCAAAACGGATGTCATGAGGGGTAGTGTTTTATTCACATTTCTGCTCCCCCCATATGTATAGAAGAGAATGCGCTTTGTGCACTTGTATAGACGGTTGCTGTGCATAATATTTGGAAGCTTGTTTGTGTGGCATTTGCCGTTGCCAACTGCGCCGACCGGAGCAAAACAATACAGAGCAAGGCAAACCAGAGCATAGCAAATCAGAGCATAGCAAACCAGAGCATAGCAAATCAGAGAAAAGCTGGGGCCAAGGAACCCGCCCCACATGAGGCGGTGTTTTATGATGCCGTGCGGCACGGTTATTGGCCCGAGGCTGGAATTGCTTGTCATTGCAAGAAGTATATAGGAGGGGGGCATACACGGCCACGGAGTTCAGAGGAGAGACAAGGGGGTGGTCACGGAACCGCGGTGGGGGGAAGGACTGTTTAGATGACACTTGCCTTTTTCCTGGTAGAGTGTCAAGGGAAAGACGGGCTGATGGCGTGTTTGTCTGTCTGTGTGTGGATTGTCCTGCGCTGATCTTTGCGGCTTTAAAATACGTTTGGCGCTAAACGGCATTGTCTCTCATAAAGAAAAAAAAGAATCAGACAAGATTGTTCTGGACTCACTTGGACGGGGGGGGGGGGAGCAAATTTGAAGAACTAAATGGATGAGAGTGACAGGAAAATGAGTAGAATTGTAGATGGGGGTAAAAGATGTTGTCCAGCAGTGGTGGGAGATAAAGAGGGAGGAGATGTAGATACCACTTGCCAAGACAAGAACAAGAGTGTGGGCACAAGTGTGGGCACAAGTGGGGAGGCTCTTGTGCTGTGCGGCTCCTTTGTGGGGGAGACAAAAAAAAGAAACGAGAAAAAAAAAATCTCGATTTTGATTTTGCACTCAGGCGGTTTCTTTTTTTTTTTTAATATAAAGGGGGAAGGACAAGAAGAAGGAGAAGGAAGTGAAGTTTGCCTTGCCTTGCTCGCAAGTTTAACATTATTAGCATAGCCCCCATATCAACAACTATATATATATACACATATTCACATCTATAACCATCCTTCTGACAGGATGACCATGCTAGAATCCAACCACCGCGCGGCACCCATTGCCCCCAATCCTTCCAAGCCCACCATCTCCCACATTGAGAGCAGCGCCAGCATTGCCAGCCTAAGGTCGGTGCCATTTGGATTCCACGATATCGACAATGCATACTTTGGCGACGAGCTTGATGAGACCGAGTCGATACTATCGGAGGTGCACTCGATCCTCAGTCCTGATTTTCACCACCACCACGCCGACGTTCCTCTCCCCGCCGTGTCGCAAAAGGCCTTGGCCACCGCCGCCCTTGTTTCAGAAATCAACCACATTATGCCCTCGTTGGCAACCACCCAGAAACAGCCAGCCTCAACCATACTAGCGCACTTTTTCTCCAACCAGTTGTTTTACGCCCACAACTTGGTGAGCTTGCCCAGCCAGTTTTTGAACCGCGAGTTTGACTTTGACCACGACTTGATCTTGAACCCGGAAATCCCCGCAACACGGCACGACGAAATAGTGTCCCAGTTGACTAGTCTACACCTGTTGTCGCTCAATCTCTCGTCTGTCATTTACATGTTCAACTGCTTGCTTGACCGGGTGAATGTGTACGAGTTGACCTTGCACAATCTACAAAGCATCCGGTCCCAGTTGGGCTACCTCACCACCACCCACCTCTTGGAACAAGTACACGACGTGTCGGACCAGATCATTGATGGGTTGTACGAGTACAACCTTCTTATCCAAGACTTGATTGCCGATGAAGAAAATATTAAAAGGAACAGCGGCACCACCACCACCACCAGCGACGCGGACTATGAAACAATTATAAACTTGCGTGCCAAGATCGAGTCCACCCTCAAACTCGCCACTGAAAAACTAACCACCCAGGATGTGGAAAAGTACCACACGTTGCTCAATGACAGGATCATTGAAAACAAGGAGTGGTGCGCGCTAATCAATAGACTCAAGGATATTGTATAGATGTTACAAATAGAAATCCGACAATGCCCATGGCTACAAACACGCCGTCCCCCCTCTCTGCCCTTGCTCCCTCGATAAGTCAGCCACAGCCGCTCGGGGGAGGGATTAACCCTCATCGCGACATGTCCGGATACTTTCACAAAAATGGCTCATACACCCTGAGCCACTGCTTACAAATCAATTTCTTTTTTTTTTTCTTTTTTTTTTTTGCAGTATAAAGAGGAATTGGGAAACGTGCCGAAGAAAGAAAGAGTGAAACAGCACCAGAAACAGCACCAGAAACAGCATCACCACCACCACCACCATGACAGTCTCGGAAGAATTAGTCCAAATCAGACCTTTAGGCAACACCAAGCTTTTTGAGCCTATCAAGGTGGGCAAGCACACCTTGCCCCAACGTATCGCGTTTGCCCCCTCCACCAGATGCAGAGCCACTGAGGATAATATCCCCACCGACATTTCGGCCCAGTACTACAAAAAGAGAGCCCAGGCACCTGGGAGCTTGCTCATTACTGAAGCCACCTTTTCTTCGGCGCAAGGTGCTGGTTTCCCCCACGTCCCGGGCATTTGGAACGACAGACAAGTTGCCGCTTGGAAAAAGATCAATGACGGTATCCACCAAGAGGGCAGCTACAGTTCAGTCCAGCTCTGGTGGTTGGGCCGTGTTGCTAGTCCCACCGTGTTGAAAAAGGCCGGCCACCCCTTTGTCAGCGCCTCCAACGTTTACTTCTCCCCCGAGAGCGAGCAGGAGGCCATTGCCAGCGGCAACGAGTTGCGGGCATTGACCTTGGACGAGATCCACGACTTGGTGGAGAACCAGTACCCCACCGCGGCCAAGAATGCCCTCGCCGCTGGGTTTGACTATGTGGAAATCCACTCGGCGCACGGGTACTTGCTCGACCAGTTTTTGAACGAGGCCAGCAACAAGAGAACCGACAAGTATGGCGGGTCCATTGAGAACCGGGCGCGTCTCTTGCTTGAAATTGTCGACAAGCTCACCGCCATTGTTGGGGCCGAGCGGCTCGCGTTGAGATTGTCCCCCTGGGCCACGTTTCAAAACGTTACCCCAGAGGGCGAGGAGTTGCACTCGTACATCTTGGACCAGTTGCAAAAGCGCGCCGACGAGGGCCACGAGCTCGCATACGTCTCCCTTGTCGAGCCCCGCGTGTCTGCTTCGTACGACGTGGCTGAAAAGGACCGGACCGGGTCCAATGATTTCGCTTATAACCACTGGAAGGGTGTGTTTATCAAGGCCGGCAACTACACTTATGACTCGCCCAAGTTTGAGTGTTTGTTGAAGGATTTGGAGAATGGGAGAACGGTTATTGGGTTCTCAAGGTTTTTCATCTCCAACCCGGACTTGGTGGACCGGTTAAAGACTGGTAAGGCGTTGGTTCCATACGACAGAGCCACGTTTTACACCCACGACAACTGGAGGTACAATACGTATGACAACTATGGGGAAGAGAAGGAGTATGTTCAGCAAGAGGAGGAGAAGAGGGTGGGCAAGGCTCTTGCATAGACTTTATAGAGTAGACACAGACATTTGATATTGAGTAGATAGAGACATTTGATATTGACTATTTACCCAAAGATTATGTGTGTATGTGTGTGGGGAGGGGGGACCGTTTTGTGGCGGATCAATATAAAATTTTTCCGTTCTTGGGCAAAGTTCCCGCTATGCATTATTTCGAGGTAGATTGCCAATGCTCTCCGCTTTTGTTTTCCGTCTCCCCCTCCCCTTGCTGACAAATTTCATTATTCGTGTCGAAGGATATTTATATATATAAAAGACTAGCCCGTCCCTTGGCTGTGAGCTTCTTCCACCACCACCACCACCACCACCACTACCTCCACAATGTCGGCACCACTCAAGGACACTGAAGTTTTCCGCCCCATCAAGGTTGGCGCCAACACCCTCTCCCACAAGATTGTCTTTTGCCCCACGACCCGGTTCCGGGCGGCAAACAGCAACGACAACGACAAGACCCGCCATGTCCCCTCCGACTTGATGCGCAAGTACTACTTTGACCGGGCGCAGTACCCGGGCACTTTACTCGTTACCGAAGCCACTTTGGTGTCGGACCGTGCCGGTGGGTACGACGGGTGTCCCAAAATCTCTACCCCTGAGGAGACGCAAGGGTGGAAAAGAGTTATTGACAAGGTGCATCAGCAGAAATCGTTTATCGCGTGTCAGTTTTGGTTCTTGGGCCGCGTGGGGATCCCTTCGGTGTTGAAACGTCGTGGGCTCGAGTACATTGCTCCCTCCCCGATTTACGAGGATGACAGGCACCGCATGGCTGCCGAAAAGGCTGGGTTGCCGTTGCGCCAAGTCACGGCAGCCGAGATTCACGATATTATTCACCATGACTATACGATTGCCGCCAAGAATGCCATTGCCGCCGGGTTTGACTATATCGAACTCCACGGGGCCCACGGCTACTTTATCGACCAGTTTCTCCACGAATGCTCCAACCAGCGCACGGACCAGTACGGCGGGAACATTGAGAACCGGTGTCGCTTTGTGCTTGAGTTGATTGACCACTTGAGTTCGGTAGTGGGTGCTGATAAATTGGCGTTGCGGTTATCGCCCTGGGCCGAGATCCAGGGTATTGCTGAGACTGGTTCGCCCATCCCTGTGTTTTCGTACTTGCTTGACCAGTTGCAGCGCCGGGCCAACGCCGGGAGGGAGCTTGCCTATGTGTCAGTGGTGGAGCCAAGGGTGCAGGGCACCGTCACGGCCGATTTGAAAACCATAAAGGGGACAAATGAATTTGTTTTGCAGGTGTGGAAGGGCACCCTTTTAAGGGCGGGCAACTACACCTATGACGCGCCCGAGTTTAAGCTGATTAGACAGGATGTGTCTGATGGGAGGACCTTGGTGGGCTTTTCGCGGTACTTTATCTCCAACCCGGACTTGGTCTTTAGGTTGCGCGACGGCAAGCCGTTGAAAAAGTATGAGCGCAAATTGTTTTACGAGCCGTCAAACTGGGGGTACAATACGTATAATGACGAGAGACAGTACGAGGAGGAGGTTGAAAGAAAACGGTTGCCCCGGGCAATCACCAGACTGGTTGAGTCAAATTTGTAAAGTAGAGCTTGATTGACAAACAATGGGACGGGATGGAATGGAATAGAATGGAATAAACAATCTATAGCCTATGTCGTTTTCCAAATCTTTGCCGCATAGTGCTTGACAAACGCCAATTGGTCGTCAATCTTTCTATCCAGCTGCACATCCACATCCGAGGCAAACGATTTGATGGGCAACACCAAAATGTCACTCACGAGCTTGGGAATCTCCAAATCGTGGAAATCCTTCCATGTAATCTTTTGGAGCACCGACGACAATATATAGTCGTTGAGATACTTTAAAATCACATCGGTAAACAATGCCGACCCGGTCCACTGCGAGATCTGCAAGCTCTTTTGGTTCGAATTACCCGACAACTTTAACCTATCGTCCAGGTCCACGAGCCGCAACTTTTCCCGCCTTGTTTGCTCAATTATTTGGGCAATGGTTTCGCGCAACACTGGGTGGCCCGGCTTGGCCTGAATCACAAACTGGCCAAACTGCAACCGCCGCACCGATTCTTCCCTCCACCGCGGCGAGTTTGAATCGGATTCAACCGCCACAATCATGCCAATGTCCATGGGGCTCACATTTTCCGGGGTCCAGTTGGGGATGGGCTGCACCGGGTAGGTGTCAATGTCGGCATACACGCCGCCCTTGGCGTACAATATCAAGTACCGGAAAAAGTCCATCTTTAAAATCACCTCTGGGAGCGCTTCAAACGTGTCCACCACCTCGGGGATCAGCGAGTACAAGTACCGCACCATGGTATGGGCGGTGTCGTCATTAAATAACTCGTGAACAAACCCGGGGTTCTTGTATGCCCACTGAGCCTCGCCCTCCTTAAACTTTTGGTCAAATCGCTCGTCATTCAACCCGTGCTTCCAGCTCTGCCAGATATAGGCGGGGAACTTGGCCTCAGAGTCGTAGGGGAACAAATATGTCAATTTCTCCCGGAGCGTCGCCGTGGCGGGCGGTGTTTTCAACATGCGAATCTCTTCCAAGAGGAGTTTTTGCTGCTTTTCAAGCACAGCGAGTCTCTGCTCCTGCGCTTGGAAAAACTTGCGGTTGAGCTTGTCAATCTTGGCGATAAGCTCATCCTGGTTCTTGGAGTTTTCGTTGGAGAGCAAGTTGGAAAGGCCGAGGATCTTGTCGTTGGGGAGACTGGCAATCACATCCTGTAAATCCTTGGCTCCTCCCAGTTTAATGCTGATAAATGTGGCTATACCCACCAAAAGTGCCACTATAAACGTGACAAGACATATCCTATTGGTTCTATCACGGTGTTTGACCATGTTGTCCCCCCGTTTTCTTTTGTCTTTTCTTTTTGCTTCTGGGTTTGGTGCTGCTGTGGCTAGCTGATGCAGTCAGTGTCTTGACACCTCTCTTTTTTTTTTTGTTTCTTGTTTTCTTGTATCGCTTTGTTTCGTGTTGGCCAACGCACAGAAGGGGAGGGGAGCGGAGTTTTGGAGGAAGGGATCACGTGACCCATTTATTAGCCACAACACATCCAGCTCCAGTTCCATGGGAACAACCAAAAAAAAAGTAGGAACCAGACACCCTCATCATCACCACAACAGGATTGGATATGGCGGAAAAGACCGAACTATATGGCGGTGCCATCACCATTGACAAGCTACCACTGAATTTCATCGATGTCGCCAATATACGCCAAGTTCCCGACCATCAAGAGGTGTTTATCATGGAACGACTCAATTCCGAAGATGGCAACTATGACCATTCATTGATTATCGATTTGCTATCGTCAGTTTCACAAAGGGGCAAGCACTCCCCAAAGGATTCTATTGCAACGCATGTAGAATCTATCAACAATACCCCGGTGCCGCACAAGGTTACCGAAGTGGTAAAGGTGGATGGGATTGACCGCCACTTTGGCTGGTTTGATGCCGTTGTTTCGGGAAAGGAAAACTCGCCGCAACAAGTTGTCACTTTGTTTTGCTATATGCATTTGGAGAATAAAAACACTGACGTGTTGTTGCACTATAATATCCCGTTACCGACCAAGGGTGCATTTACGGGCAACTTTAAGGGAACGAGCGAAGCGGAAAAGGATGTGGCAGCTGCGTACGAGTTTTTGAAACAAATAGGGACCAGTTTTACCGTTGTCGACTGGTCCTTGTTTGTCGATTAATGTAGGACGAATAAAGGGTTTTGCTTTTTTTTTTGATTTATATTTTGTTGTTTGTTGTTCCTTATTGATGGATACTTTACCAGGTGTTCTACACATATGTATATATATATAATGACAAAAACCTTTGTTGGACTATTCTTGTTTCTTCTTTGATGCAGGGGCCAAAAACTTTTTAAGCACGGCATAGAGAATCATACCAAACCCAATGAGGATGGCAATCGACGTGATTCCATTGACCCTATCAAACGATGTGGTTCCATGAGGAACGTGGACGAGCAAGGTGGGCTGTCCGGTATTGGCAAAGTGGTAAAACACCGTGTCGTTGGTAAAGTAGCGCTCATAGTTGCCGCCAATATTGGCCTTGGTGTCAAAGGGCGACTTGTCCAACAAGTGGGCCTCCTTGACATTACACCCCACAAACACCTCGGGCGGCGAGTTAAAAATCTTGCTGGGCCCCTGGTCGGTGGTGCTTGGTAGTTGGTACCTCGAGTGCACCGTGAGGTTGACTGCACCCTGCGGGTGGTCAAACTCAAACAAGATTTCGTTGCCCCATTCCAGCACCTTGTACTCTGGGAGCTCCAAGTTTTTGTTACCATTGTTGACGGCGAGCCACGCGTTGGTGGGGACGTCTTGAAACTCGTCAAAGATTAACGACTTGTTCAAATTGATGTAGTAGTAGAACTTGCACTCGGTGACGTCTTCGTCGTGCACCTCGGCATTGCCGCCGGTGACGGTGGTGACAATGGTTGGGTGCAACCCTTGGTCCACCACCTGCGACTCGGATTCCCCAAAAAGTCGATGTCTGGGTTTGATGTGGAACATTGTCTTGTGGATATAATCATTGTCATCGTCGTCGTTACCACCATCACCACCACCACCATTACCACGACCAACCTCGGCCTGGCCATCCAAAATCACCCTCAACCCAGACAAAACCACGTCGTCCCGCGACGAAATCTTCCTATCAACCAAGAATAAGCCAACTTCCTTGTATTTAAAGTTCTCGGCCGACACCTGAATCTCAGGGACATTGCGAACCACTTGGCGAACCACCAAGCTGCCATTCGCAATCGACAATTCGAAATCGGCTTCCCTTGCAAGGTCCATCCCCAAAAAGAGCTTACTCTCGGCTTCTAAATCGACAAACGCAGAGTCGTGGTAGTATACCGAGTTCAGGTTGCGGATCCATTCGTGCTCGCCAACGTCGATACCAAGCACGTTGGAAATCGCCCGCGCCAACTCGTCAAAGAACAAAACCTTGTCGGCATCGCTTTTCAACAGCTTGGGCGTGGCGTAGATACTGGTGCCTTGGACACGGTACCTGGAAAAGATTCCGCTGTCGTTGTTCTTGCCCTTGTCGTTGCTCTTGCCCCTGGTGTCCAAGCTGGCGTGGATGCGTAGTTGGCTGATGTACTTGTACGTGGGAGCATTCACGGTGTACCTGTTTTCAACTTGAAAGGGATGCTCGGGGTGTGAGACTAGAGAGACATGGGTGGAATTGAGCGTTTTGATTATATCGTCATGGGCGCTGTGTGCGTTGATAACGGTGGTTCTTTGTCTCATGGTGGTGGTGTCGACCAAGTTTGATGTTTTTCCGCTTCTGCTGGCCACAAAAAGTGTATCTGGTAGCAGTAAACGAGATGGGATGCAGAGAGAGAGAGAGAGAGAGAGAGATGCAAACATGGTGGGACTATGAGACCAGGTCGTGGCTCTTGGAGTGGCTTGTGTACGCTGGTTGACTCTCTACTTTGTGCAACTAAATCAGCCACATTGGCATTACATCCTCATCCCGAGCAAGAGCCAAATGTGCTTCATAAATAAAATATACATTCACCTGCCAAAAGGAGCAACCAAACTTTTAGAAAGAGACACACTGGGGTGGGAAAGAAAGTAATTATATTGTATTAAAGAATATAGTAAATAGAAGGGCAAAGTCATTTGGAAAGGCAATTGGAGACATAACCACATTAAGAGAGCAGCTACCCCTTACACTCAATACGTATCATTTCGAGGTGTGCTGTAGGAGACATTGTTGGTCACCATCAACAACGAGCCCATTAGTAGTCCTCGAAGGCTAATTTGCTGGCCCGTGAGGTAGTAGTAGATCTTTTCCGTCGACTGGGTCACCACCAAGGGCAAAAAGTATCTGGCATAGTATAGACTGATCAAGAGTATGGCGAGGTTGATAATGTTGAATATAACCGCTTCCCCGGTCGACATCACGGGGATGGGCGACGTGTAGTAGTACAAGTTATAGAGCTCCTTGAGCTTGGCTTTCAGGGCAGTGACAATGTTGGTTTTGGACATGGCTGTGAATTGACAAAAACGATGAAAAGTACCAAAATGCGTGCCAATTTATTGGGTTGAAACGAGCAGAGAGTGGTCAGTTCGATTGGGATAGGGCTAAGCGCTAGTGAGCGTCTCGACGGGCATTTGTTCTCAGTTTTATACTTGTACCATTGTTTCCTGACCCCCCCCCACTCCTCTCTTCATCCGTGGTAAATGTCACACCCCGTTGTATGCCGGAACACCGAGCCGATTGTGCCGCCAAACGCAAACATTTGAAAAAAAGGCGCCAAAATTTTTTATCTCTTTACTTGTAACCAAAAGTTTCTTTTTCCTTTGTGCGTCTAACCATTCACCACGGCTGAAGCTGGTTCGAGTCTCGCCACAGCGATAGTACTATACTGATGGTACGAGACTGATGGTACTATAGTGATGGTACTATAATGATGGAACTATAATGATGGAACCAAAGTGACTTGCCCTTCCTTAGATGTATCTAGCCCTTCCCAGTTGTGGCGGGCTTTGCCGGCGGGCGTCACGCGGGCTGTTGCCGACGCCACATGCCGTCGGCATTTGTTCTCATAACCGTTGCGATATTTTTATGCACGTTCCGCTCAGATGTGAAAATAAACAATTACTAATGGGGGAAGGGAAGGGATGGAAGGAAAAGGTTAGGAAGGGTGGAAAAGGTTATGAAAGGTGGAAAAGGTTAGGAAGGGAGGATGTTAGGAAGGGAAAATTATCACACACTGTTGTGTTCTTTTCCAAGTCAGGTTTCTTCTTTGCCTTTTTCCATTCATGTGCATTTACCTAAAACCCGGTGCTGAAAAGTACCCGCTCCTGCTTCTTCTTCATCTTTTGCTTCCTCTTATCGGTGATTTCCACACCACCAAAATCATCACTGAGTGTTGGAGACAGAGTCTCTGCAACAGGTCTGCCCCACGCGCTAGGGTCGCTGACCTTGACCTCATTCACCCGGGGGATAACTTTCTTTGTGGTCTTTTTCAGCAATGTGGGGAACTTGTTGTCGTCAAGGTTGGTGCTGGAATTGTTCCACCCCGAACGCAACGAATTCAAACTCGAGGTCGAACTGCCAGCACCGCTTCGGCTGCCCAACATGGGCGTGGGCGTCAAGGACGATGACGGCGGTGGTGGCGACGGCGTGGCGTTTCTGTTCAAGTTTGACAAATAGTTGGGCGTGTAGTTGGTAGGGGCCAGCGTTGTCACGCTCAACACCGACTTTTTGTTCTTGCTGGCCAGCTGCGGCGCTGGCTTCACCACGGTGGTATACTTGATGGGCTGGGTGTTTGGGTTGATATAAGTCTTTTTGGCCGGCTTGTTCAACGCCGGGAACTTGTCGTTGGAGCTGGGCGACGCGCCTCTCACCCATGCCGTATTGAACACCCCGGCACTCGACCCGCCCAACACGGGAAACGACTCTTTTTCCTCCACGGACGGCTCCTTAATCACCGAAAGCAAGTCCTGGTGCAACTCATTCTTTTCGGGAAAAAACTCGGAAAACTCCTTGATCAAAAAGTTCAACTCCTCGGTTGTCTGGTGCTTGAACAAGTTTTGCTTGTACAACTGCAACAACTCCACCGCCTTGATTGTCTTGTTTTTGAAACTATTGTTCAACTGGTGAAACTCGTCAAACTTGCTTTGGTCATAGTTCAAGTAATGCCTGGCCCTCTCTTCGAACCGTTTCTTCTTGATCTCGGGCGACTGCTGCGCGTCGTCGTCCTCATTCATCCACCCGCCATTGTTGGACCGGTCGCGGAACGTGGACAACTGCGAGAAATGGTGGTGGCTATTCGAGCCAATGACAATCTTTTGGTTGCCGGTAATGGCCCCGTGCTCCTTCAACATGTGCGCCGTGAGGTCCAAGTCGTCGCGAAACACCACAAACCTCTTTTCCACACAGCTGGGGACGGGGCACACGTAGTGCGCCTTGGTAAAGTGTCCATACAATGCATCGTAGTTTCGGTAGTAGTCGGCGGTCTTGGGGATCGTTTGGTCGCAGATAAAGCACCGCTCATGGCGGTCTCTGATGTGCACATTCAACTCGTCCTCGGAGTAGAACCGCAACTTGTAGCAGTGCTTGCACTCGGGGTGGCCCGTAAACCCGGTCTCGTCGCCTTCGGTCTGGTGCTTTTGCAATTGCTTGTATGTGTACAAGGGTAGCTCGGTCTTGAATGCCTTTTTGTACTTGGCACAGATGGTGCAAAAGTACTTGTTGTGCTCAGTCTTGGCGTGGTCGCTGAGCTCTTTAAAGGTCTTGAATGTCTCTTGACAAATGGAGCACGTGTTTTGCAACAACGCAAGCGTATCCCTCTCAACATACTCTTGGGTGAATGCTATTTTGTGCTTGTCGTTGAACGACACAATCTGGCTAGCGCCAACTTGGTCATACTCCTGGTGTATCTGTTCCGTCATAATCACTCGCTCGTTTTCGCTTCGGCATATGAGACAGGTGCTCTTCTCGTACAATGCACGGTGCCGAAAGGTACACTTGTGGCAAGTGGTGTGGTTGCACGGCGTTAATGCGGCATACTGGATCTTTTCAGCACAAATCACACACTGCTCGCCTTCAGGGATCTCTTCCTCTTTTGCCTTCTCCGCCTTTGCTGCGCTGTCTGGTTTTGGCGTGTACCCTCTGCTTGGCGTCGACAGTCTCTCTGCCCTGCCAGTTCTGCTGCCTTTCGGTTTCCTAGCCTTGACTGAGACAGCAGTGCTTGAGCTGGCTGTGTTTTCTGCTGACATTGTGTGGTGTTTGGGCTGTGGGTGGTGGGAAGTTGAAAATTTTTTGGGCTGACAATTGAGCCGTTGGCCGCGCAGGAAACTATCACAGCTACACAACACAGCGACAACACAGCGACAAACACAGCGACAACACAGCTACAAACACAGCGACAAACACAGCTACAAACACAGCTACAAACACAGCTACAAACACATGCCGCAGATATTCAACCTTAGTGCCACGCTCAATGTGTCGCGATTGCTATACAACCCCAGCCTATGCCTACCACACATGACAGCCAAATCATTTGACCAGTTGTCCATACCGTTCACGATTCCCCACCACCCAGAAGCCGCCATCAAGGGCGTCGTTTTGGACAAGGACAACTGTTTTGCCAAAGACCACGACGATAAAGTGTGGCCGGAGTACGAGGTATGTATACACCCTTCTTTGCTCTAGTTACCCACCAGCATATCTAACCAACCACTTTCTAGCAAACATGGAACAAATTGAAGGAATCCTACCCAAAGAGCAGTTTGCTCATTGTGTCCAACTCGGCCGGCTCGGCAGATGACGCGGACTATGCCCAAGCAAAGGTGATTGAGACCAACACGGGAGTCGCTGTTCTTCGCCACTCGGTCAAGAAGCCAGGATGCTTGGATGAAATCACGCAGTACTTTGGCAAGCTCAACATCCACCCCCACGAAATCTTGGTGGTTGGCGATAGGCTCTTTACCGATATGTTGATGGCCAACATGATGGGCGCCTGGGGATGTTGGATTAGTGAAGGCGTGGAGATTTCGCAAAAAGTGTTTCCCCGAGTGGAAAGAGAGACGTACTCTAGATTGGTTGGCGCCAACTACGTACCCCCCGTGCCACAACTGAACGTCTGAGGGGGTTTTGACCATGCACTGGTGTAGAGCTGCATGTTCAACCTTTTGTTTATATATACGCCAACAACATCCTTCTTTTTTTTTTTTTTTTTGTTTTTTTACCTCTCCGCCTCTTTTGCAACTTTTCCACTCCTACAACCACAAACAGGGCAACATGGCAACCATGGTGCACAACGTCCTCTTTGATCCGGCGCTCCCCCCGGGGCAAAGGATCAATGTTGGGAACAATACAATCATCAACAACATCAACAGCATCTACAACCTTGCTGTGTTCAAGGGCCTTTTCCGGGTATACTTTGCGCTCTTGTTGATCCAGTACATTATTGTGTATGCGTGTATACCATTGAGCGCCATAGAGAACCGGCCGCCCGTTTGCGTCGTGGCATGCTTCTATACATTTATAATGGTATGTGTGTTTGCGTGTGTGTGTGTTTGTATGACACGCCGTGCTCTGGTACTAACGTGTTTCAGTTTATGATCAATGCTCTGATCCTTCCCGTGTGTTCAATGTCGGTTCCTACGTTGGTTTCGCTCCGCTGCACATGCGTGTCGTTTGTGTTGGAGTTTAGCAGTCTTGTGATCAACATTGTCTCCTTGGTGGCGAGCTTGCGCGCCGGCAAGATGTTTGAGCGGGTGAGGGGCAAAGCCAGGAGAGTGGACGTATATGTCAATGCGTTCAACATTTTCGCCTTGGTGGTTTCGGTGTTGGCCACTATAAGCATTTTTGGATTGGTGGTGATTACACAAAGGGCGTTGGAATACATGGCCAATAGAGTGGACCGGAGATCCATCAAGGTTGATAACACTTCGACGGGCTCCGAGGAGTACACCAATAGGTTGGACAAGTTTTACCAGGTATAGCCTGTTGGGGTTACTCCTTGTGCTATGGCCCTATGCTGATCGCCTATGCCAACATCCCAAGGCCCTCTTTCGCCCCCCTTCCCCCTATCCTACCCCCTCCCCATATAGCTCAAAACATTTTAATATACAATACACAATCAAAAGTATGCCATCCATAGCGTATCGGCAGCAGCCAAGTTCCTAGGATTGACAGCTTGCGAAATCAACTCCAACACGTTTTGGGTAGCAACGCCAGACGACACGTGTCCCATGGTCATGACTCTTTTGATAATGCTCTCGACATTCAAGCGTACAATATCGCGCAACTGCTTATCCCTGTCGCCGCCATTGTGCTGTGCCAACCACGTCACAACCTCGTCCCTCACAAAGAGAGTCAAGTACTGCTCCAAATCCGACTCGGGTTCCATCAATGCTCGCGCAATGCACAAGATGTACACGGACAATATCCCCTCCAACCCGGTTTCTCCAATCAACTTTTGAATGTTTGGCGTCAACCGGAATGGGACCTGCTCGGCATTGACAAAGATCGGGGTGGGCTTGGCGTTGCTATCACCCGTGTTTCGGCTTGGGATCTTGCATGGCAACATGTCGGACGTCCACACGTTACCTGACCCCTTGTTGACGTGGATCTTTTGTGGCTGCCGGGCATTGACGCACATCATGTACGTGGTGAATATAAACGAGGCATACTGCGACGTAAACTGCTTGCGGAACAACCAAAAGTCCTCGAAGTTTGGGTACAAGTCAATGAAATAGTTCTTCAACACCGTTGATGGGACCAACAAAGTCTGGATAGCACTCAAAATCTCCACCCGGATGCTCGAGAGATCGGGCTTGGGCAACCGCTGGTCGTACGCGGCCCGCAACTTCTCCACCGTGTAGATAAACGGCTCGTCGCGGCTCTTGCCGCTCTTTTTGCAGAAATCTTCGTACACGCGCTGCAAGGTTATATCCTTCACATCGTCATTGACAATACGAATGTGGGGCGACAACGGAACGGCGATTGGCAACGTAAACTGGATGTTGCGGCGCCGGGTCTCGACTTTTCTCGATATGCTGTCGTTGAAGATTCTAAACAACTGAAACACCGACTCTTCGCGGCGGCAGTGGCGCGCGGCGGGAAACTGTACCGCAAACGGATGCAAACTCCCATCGTGGCCCCGGATCCGCAACCGCTTGTAGCAGGCATTGGTGCCCCGCGCCAAGTCGATTGTGGGCAAGAACCTCTCAATCTTGACAAAATGGGTGTTGTTGTCCTTGTTCAACAAGTACTGGCCGGGGACTTCAATCTCCTCGAATTTTTGGTGGTGGAACTCGCTCAAATGCGGACACAAGTTTTCCAAATTGACTTCCGAGAACCGTCTGTCCAACTTGTCCTCTAACCGGTCTCTCCATTTTCTCAACTTGGTGATGTACGTCTCCAAATTGGGCTTGGAAACAACCAAATCCTTTTCAAACTCGGCCCGGATCTGCTTGGGCAAAACCGTCTCGGCAAACCGGGTGATGTTGGCTTCCGTGATGGGAGGCAACTTGGCGTCGTCCCGGGGGTTGCCCAACCGGTTCAAGTACTGAACGCCGTCGTTGAGCAAAGCAACACCGAGCCTATAAGCGTCTTCGTCCGCGGTGCACTTGAAGCGCTGGTTGATTTGGTCCACCAAGGACTCCAACGAAAGGGCCAACAATGGGTATGCTGTTTTGAGGATGCCCATGATTTCTTCAACATGCTCCAACGGTTGACGCACCGACTCGGGCACACTAAACTCTTCGTTCTTGCTCTCTTCACCGCCGCCACTATTGGTGCCATTACTAGTGTTGGTACCATTTCCACTGCCACTGCCACTGCCACTGGTGTTGGTGTTACCACCCGCGCTTCCATTGCCGCCACCGGCACTGCCGCCATTGCTAGCACTGGCTTGCTGCTGCCGTGCCAACTCCATTGCCTGACGCTGCTGGGCAGCAAAGTCTTCCTTCGTCGTGCGGAGCTGAAAGTGCAACGCTTGCGGGTAGCTCTTGGCAATACGCACCAATATCTGCTTGGCCAACTTTGCCTCCTTGTGCGACAACGATGTCAACAACTGAGGAATAAACGTGATCCAGTACCACACGGGCACCTCGCCACGGAAGTTTTCAAAAGCTTGCGCCAATGTGCCAGACGCATCGTCCAAACTAATCAACCAAAGGATCCGGGCAAGAAGCTTTCGTGTCTTGCCATTCTTGTACAAGCCAGCCGCTTGCAAGTAACAGCTGATGGCGTTGTTGGCGTACACCATATCGTTGGGGTTCTCCTTAAAGCGGCGGTCGTTAAACATGCCCCACTCGGCCCATGCCTTGGGCAAGTTGAGGTCAATCTGCACCGACGTGGCAAACGCCTTGTTGGCCTCGTCCTTTTGGTTCAACTTGTTCAAAAACATCCCCTTCAACGTGAAAAACTCGGCCTTCTGTTGCGTGGCAAAGTATACCAAGTTGGTGTTGCTAATCACATCGAGCCCCGTGTTCAACTCGCTGGGGTTCTGGTAGTGGCACTTTACCTGCTCCTTCAACTTTAAGAACGCTTCCTGGATCTCAATGTTTGGGAGCTGGTATATTCTCGTCAACTCCTTGATACACACCTCGGGCATATTGTGCTTGCGGGCAACGTGGGCAAATCGGTTGATCACCCACGCGATTTCGTGGAACCCCCGGTACGCATAAGAGTTGGCGTTTCCGGAGTTGGACTGCTGCAACACGGGAATAAATGGCATGTACACCTTGTTGATCACCTGGAACGCGTGCTGGCGCCACGTGACCAAATCGTTCCAGATGTTGATGTCGTCCCAAATGTTGGGCAACCGCTCTCTCCACACCTGCAACACGCGCTTCAACTCCTGCGACTTCACGTCCAAGTTCTGCGCGTTGGTGGTCACCAAACTTGCATACACCTGGCTGGCCTCCATAAACTCAACGTACTGCTGGAAGGTGTGCAACAATGGAATGTGCGCGTTGGTGAACCGCCGCGGCAATCCGTGCCACTTGCGCAACGCCAACTGGATCCCCTCGTCGCATAGCCTCGAAAGGTCCTGCAACGTTTCCTTTTCCTGGCCAAACCCTTGCAAGCACAAAAAGGTTTCAAACACTTGGCGCCCAGGCGTTGGCACGTCCATGACATTCTTGACGGTTTGGTCGAGCGTCTCCCTGTCGTTATACCAGTCGGCAACGCGCCAGCCACACTCCAACAACAAGTCGGAAAATCCTTCGTGCCGCGCAAGGTCGGTGAGAATGTCCCAGTGCTGCAACTTTTCCGAACAAAGGATCCAATGGTCTTCCCAGAGGGCGTACTCGGACTCTCCATAGGGTAATGCGCCACTCCGTGCCTTGATCTGGGCCGTCTCATAAAACTGCTGGGCTTTATCCCACAAGCCAATCTGCTCAAACGACAAGGCGCTAATCGTTTCCGAGTACTTGGCTCGTCTTCTCCACACGCCATAAAACATGTCGTCCTCCTTCAACATGGCGTACAACTTGACAAGCGCGTCTTGGGTCACCTCGTGCACTTCGGCGTTGGCATTCACTGACGCAATATTGTCAAGAATATGGATCCCCTGCGACCAGGCATCAAAGTTGGACGCCAAACACTCAACGGCAAACGGAGGCAACTGGAGTGAACTGACACGCGAAACGCCCTCCAAAAGCGACTGTATCACATTGGGTCTGCTGTCGACTTGGCGCGTGTGGTGGTCCTTGGAGAGCAAAATGACCAAGAATCGGGTAAAGTCCAAATGCTCCGACCGGGGGATGGATGTAAACACCACGGGGAACACAACGGACCACGTTTTGTGGACGGTTTCGCTGCTCTGGTAAAACATATCAATCAATGGCTCCAAAAGCTCGCTGGCCTTGACGTCGCGGGTTTCAACCAAAAATTCGGAATGCCGCTTCAACAACTCATCCAACGCCTCGTTCGACACCTCCATTCTGTCGGGTGACTCGGGCAACGCAAACGTCTCCAACGGAGCAAGCTTGTTCTCGTCTCCAACCAATGCGAGCGTCTTGCCAAAGTTGATCGAGCCAAACAACAACTGCAACGCTTGGTTCAACCAGGGGTAATCTGCCAAGTACTCCCAGTTTTGCTCTCTGATAACATAGTATAACCGCTTGGAGATATCCTTTTCCAAACTATTGTTCAAGATAGACATTAACTTGCGTCTAATGTCAACATCCACCGACCTGGTCCCCACCATAAATGGCTGCTCCATACGAACCGTGAGCTCGGTGCAGCTAAAAGTGTCGTCCTCAAAGATGTCAACAATGATTTGGTAAAACTCCTTCGACAACGAGGGCTCTCCCCTCACCTCAAACACCATCATTTTGGACAAAATGGCCGCCTTTTCTTTGGTGGTGGGGAACAAATCGGTTCGGGAAAACACCCAGTTCTTGACAATCTTGATAATCTTTTCGAGCGTATCCTTGTCCAAGCTACGTTCAATCAATTGGGCAAGCAAGGACAAGAAAATCCGGCGCTGGTCGCCCAAGTTTGAGATCCTCATCGAACACAAGTTGAGAATCTTTTCAAGCAATCTCGTGGTCATTTTTGCTTCGTACTCGGCATTGTTGCTGCTATCCTTGTTGTTGCCGCCGCCGCCGCCACCACCACTGCTGCTGCTGCTGCTACCGTTGCTGTTGTTGCCCTGGTGGGTAATTGTGATGTGGTCTTTGCAAAGCTTGCTAAACGTCTTCATAATCAGCGGGAGCAACGGATCCAACGTTGCTGGCTTATAGTTGGCCAATGTCCATGAAAGGGTAACCCCAGCGGCCACCGAAGGCATGTCGCCCAAGTCTTCGGAAACGGTGGTGGTGAGCAATGCAATAAACTCCTTGGCGTCGTCTTCTTCCTCGTCATCCTCGTCGTTGTTGCTTTGGTCGTTGATGGCTTGAAGAATCGTACACAAGACCCGCTGCAACACTTCTTGAATGTCGTGATTGTCGGACTTGATACACTTTTCAAGCAACTTTTGGAGGTACGAAAGACTGGAAACAATCCATTCGGGCTTTTTCCACTCCAATACAACCCCCAAAACTTCCAACGCGTTCAAGCAGTAGCCAAGCAAATTGTTGGAGTTCAAGTCGTTGGACAATAAAAACTTTTCAAAAAAGCTGAGTTTGACCGACACCTCGGGCCAGTGTTGCGGGCTCAACAAGTCGTACAAGATCCCCAACGCCTTTTGTCCAAGCTCGCTCTCTGATGCTCGTTGTGGACTGATACATACGTATCTGATCAAGAACGTCACACATGCCTCTCTCTGGCCAAATGGGATGGTATAGTTGGGTGAAGTGGTGAAATCGGCATTGCCCTCATCCATCTTTTCGTCCATTTTTTCTCCGCTCTCCTCTTCCTTAGTTTCTTCTTTCTCTTGGACATCCTCATCCTCTTTAATCTCCCCATCTTTTTCTTCTTTGTCTTCTTCTTCTTCTTCCTCTTTAATATCCCCTTCCCCTGTTGTCCCCACCTTCTTGGCTTTTCTTTCCCAGTACAAAATCAACTCCGCCAACTCAATGGCCAAGACCTGGTTTTCAAGCGCCGGGTTTGCAAGAATCGTCAACTTCCCCATGGCAGTAATGATATTGGAAACAAAATGCTCTCTGGCAACAAAGAACAAGTCTGGGTGCTGGACAATGAATTGGTAGACATTCAAAACCTGAGTAACGTTGAATCCGTCCTCGGATATTATCCGGCGCGGCCACTTTAGCCAACTCTCGGCCGAGTCGGCCTCGTCCTTCAGCCTCTCCGACATGACTGGCGCCAATATATCCAACGCCTGTCGCACCAAGTGCCTCGTGTCGGCCTGGTGTGTTCTCAAAAGCGCCACAAACACTTGGGTGGCTAGCTTGGTGGGCGTTTCGTAAGCGGCAATAAAATACGCCGTGGTGACGTACGCCACCTGCTTGGTAATGTTATCCTCCAACTTGATATAGTTCCAACTAAACTTGATGACATCTTTTCTGAAATCGCCCACAAACGTCGACGCAAGCTTGAGCAACAACGCGGTCACCTCCAAAAGTGCGTGCCTATAGCTATCCATGCTGCCCGATGTGTGGTTGGTTATAATGTCGTTGGTCGACTTCCAAACGTTGGTGTTTAACTTTTCCAACCACTGTGGAGCACCACCCTCTCCCTCTTGTGCAAAAAACACATCCACATTGTCGTTGGTGACAGACTCGTAAATGAAAATTGGGTTAAACACCCGCTTCAAAAAGAATATCTTGGCCGCCAAGTTGGATTTCTCGTCGCTGATAAAATCAACCGTGTGGTTCAAGTATGCAACCCTCTTGTCAAGATCACCGGACGCCACAACCTCGTTGAATAGGAAATCGTCAATCTTGTTCGACACCTTGAGGCGCAACTTGCTGTGACGGTCAACCACGCTAAACACCAAATCAATCTCCTCTGCGTTGCGGTGCATATACTTGACAACAAGGCTTTGAAGCTTCTCCACCGCCTGGCCACTCTGGAAAAGCGCCGGTGATGACTCGGTTCTCACGTGGGCAACGTCGTCAACAAACAGGGAAAGATTCATCAACAACTCCTTCTGCGAATCAAACCACTCCTTGTCGTGCTCGGCAATCGACTCAACAAGGTCAACCATGTTGGCAAACTTGACAATCTTTACCTCCTCGTCGCTCTCATTCTTGATATCGTCGATAAACACGCCAATCTTTGCTTGTGCCTCCTTACGCACATTTTCGCACCCACTCATGCCGGCAATCGACGCAAGCATGTTGCCCAACTTCCGGTTCTTGAAATTCTCCACGAGGTACTCAACGCACTTGTCGGCAAACCGGTTCAAAAACTTGGCCACGGGCTTTCGGAATGGCGAGTCCTGGTGGCGGTCGAGGTGGCCCTCCAAGTACTGCAACGTGTTGATAATCTCCTCCATAAACGTGTATGCCTTGTTGGGCAACAAGTGGAAAATGTTCAAAATGGCCATCACAATCTGCACCGTGTGGTTGTTGTCGAGGTCCTGGCCGGCAATTTGCCTCAATGTATTGATCTGGGCCCACGCCATCAAATGGTCCAACAACTTTTTGCCAATCTCCACTCTAAAGTAAGAGATCAACAATTCCAAGAGTCTCGCCAACGCCTCCAACCCGGGAACCGTCAACTTTTTGTGGTCCGACAAGTTCATAAGCATTGGACGCAACCCGTTCTGGAGCAACTCTTTCGGCAACTTGGCGTTTTCCTGCAAGCTCGACGCCAAGCCCTGGTGGGCGGCATTGATAATCTCGGTGGACTTGTTGCACAAGGCCTTGAAAAACACCCCCAAGATTCTGATGCGCGCTTCCGCCAACGACCCGAGCGAAAAGTCGGGCTTTGTCAACGCCAACGAGAGCAACTTGATGCACACAACACGCAACTCAATGAGCTGCTTAGAAGTTCTGTATTCGTTCAACCGGTGGACGTTGGCCAACGACTCGTCTTCGGCATCCACCAACGCCAACGCTTCAAGGAGCAACCGGTTCAACTCCTCATTAAACGTCAAAAACGTTTCCGGCAACGCAAGACAAAAAGTGATGGCGTCAATGTTTCCAATCTGCATGGGAAAGGGTAATGCCCGCAACGGCTTGCCAAAGATGGGCGTCAACAACAAATGCTTGCAGGGGTCCATGATCAAAGCCACGGGGACCTTGGTGGTGTCCGACAACACTTTCAAACACTCTTGGGCCACCTCACGCACCAAGGGCGTGGGGCTGGCAAGGTCGTAAACCAATGCACCAACAAGCGTTTGGAACGGCTTTTCCACAACCGTTTCCTTGGTGACCTCGGTGTTGCACGTCTTGAGTAGGTCCAATACCAACTCCTTGGCCGACTCCCGCACCTCAAAGGGGGCGGTTTCCGGGGTGTCGCGCAAAATGAAAAAGATGGACCGCACAAGCTCAAACTGTCTCTTGTAGAACCACATTGGCGGGAGATTCAAGTCCCGAAACATTGTCTGGAGACCCAACACGCCGCCGAGCTTGGAGTGGTAAAACTCGTTGTAGCAGCAGTGGGTAAACTTGTAAAACATGGACCGAAACACGGGCGAGTACAACGCATTCTCGTCGGACCCGAAAATGGCAACCGTGGTGTCGTAGATCCTCTTGATGGAATCGATCCCCTTTTGCCGAACGTCCTTGTCCCAAAAGCTCAAGGCATAGTTCAACGCATTAAGGAAAACGGTCTCGCTAATGTATGCTTTGCCCTCGTTGTCATTGACGGAAAACTTGCGCTCCTTCTTGACCTTGTCCACAACGGATGTGCCCAAGTGCAACAAGGTGAAATGGGTGGTGACGCCGTCAATCAACTTGCTGGCCTCGTCCCTCAACTCGGCAATGGAGACAGAAAAGAACAAAATCTCCAATAGCTTGGCAAAGAGCTTTTGCTGGCGGTCCAACTTTTCCGCATCCTTGACCCCGCTTGGCTCCAACTCCAAATGGTTCTCCACCTCGGTTTTTTCCAGCCGCAAAAACTCAACGCTTTCTTGTGCAAACTGGGCAAAGTTGCTGGGGATGGGGGACGTGTTGATAAACAACCGCAAAATGGTGGCCAAGTACTTGAACGCGCTGATTCTATAGTGCATCTTCAACCGTGGATCCTCGAGCAATTTGATAGCCGACGAAACCCCGGGGGTAATTGACACCGGCACTTCGTTCAACCCTTGGATGTGGAACAATGCCTTGACCTCCTGGTCCAAGGCATCGGAGGCAACCAATTTGTTGCATGGCTTGAAGCTGCGGTGGTTCCTGCCTCCCAACTTGCCCAATATCCTGATCGCCGTGTGCGAGTGCTGGTGGTGGTAGGGGACTGGCTCCAAATGCTTCCACAAACCAGCCATAATCTCGTCAATCACGGGCTCGATCATGGGGTCAAAGTATTCGGCCGTCAAATTGTCCACACAGAGCTCAAACGTACGCAACCCCTGGCTCACCAACTCTTGCGACCCATTAAGGGCATATACCAAAGGACGCGTCAAGTGGTTCAAATGCGGAACAAGCACCGATAACCGTACGGGCACGGTCAAGCACAACTCAACGTAAATGTCTCTCTCGTACGGCCTCCTGGCATTGGCAATCATCTTGTTGAGGTTCTCCAACAACACGGGGAGTATGGGCATAATCTCTTTGTAAAGGTTTTCAAACCGGCCTCCACTAATGCTTCTAAAGAGAATTCGCACCAAGTAGGAGTACACAATTGGCTCTTCTGCCTTGGTGCCTAGCCTCAACGACTCGAGAATCAAGTGGTTCAAATGCGGGAGGAGCACCCCCTCGTTGGTGTTGGGGAATAGATTCACCGACATGAAGCACAATTTGAAAAGACGAATCAAGATGTTGGACTTGATGAGGTCGACTTTGCCCAACTGGTCCAAGTTGTCCCTAAGGAACGAAATCAATATGCTGGAAAAGTTGGCCGATGTCACCTCACTGGCCAAAAAGAATTGTGGCAAGTGGAGCAACGCGGCATTCTCCAACATTGACTCAAACATGAATGGCAATTCAGAGCTGACAATTTCATTGAATGATGCCGGGTCAATGTGCACAAAGATGGTGGCAAAAATCTCCATCAAATCCTTCTCCTCCTTTGATGACGTTATGGGCAAATTAGGACCGCCGGTTGAAAAGTCAAATGCCTTTTGTGAGATTGCTGGTTTGGGCTTGGACACGGAAAAGAACCGAAGACAGCTTATACCGCCCCGAAACAAGGCCCGCAATATGTTTACTTCCTCAACCGAGATCAACTTGGCCGAGTCGTTCCACTTGTCGTAGTTTACGTGTTCCTTGTCTGAGCTCGGTTGTGGTGGCACTGGCGGGTTACAGTTTTTCAACCCAAATATGATTGACTTTAAAAACGTCATCAATGTCCGGAACAAGTACCTTGCGTCTTTCAAAACGTCGGTGTTGGTGCTGGGCAATCCAGAAATGGGCGAGTGCGAGTCAATGTTGAATATGTCCACAAGTCCTCCCTTGCTGGATTCAGGCTTGGCGGTGGCATGTGTCTCCTGGTGGTCGACATCCATTACATCGTCGTCGTTGCCGCTGCCGTTGCCGTTGCCGTTGCCGTCATCAGTGCCGTTGCCGTTTCCATCGCGTGTGTCGCGATTCCGTTTCGAAGAATACCTCTCAATGGCCTGCTTCGACTCCTTCTCCTTCAGGCTCTTTTTCTTTTCAAACTCGTCGTGCTTGGCAATGATATAGTCGTACTTTCGGTTCAAGCTCTCGAATCGCTTGGCGTACGAGTCGATAATGATTAAAAACAACTGTCTCCCTTCGAGCTTGTTGGGCAACTTCATAATCTTTTCCACCAAGTTTAGCAACAACTTGGCGCTCATGATTTGCACCGTCAATGCAAGCGAGTCGTCCTTTAACAAATCGCAGTATATTCTCACCGTTGACCAGATTTGCTTGGGCGTCAACTCGTTTCTCACATTGTGTATAAAGTCTGCCACCGTGGAGTACGCCAACGGACGCAACGTCTCAAACGACGTCAACCCGTCGCCAATCAACACCTTTTCGTCAAACAAGAGCTCGAGCTTGGGAACAAATTGGCTCCGGAAATCGGTGGACAAAATGTGTCTTGTAGCGTGCAACAACTCCTTTCTTGCCGCCGAGAGTTCTGCCGGACAGTCCTGCAACAACCGGAGTATGACATCGGGCACGATTTTGGCCTGGTCGGGCTTCAAAAACTCCTTGGCATAGTTTCTAATAAACACATACGCCAAAAAGGACGCGGCCTTGACTTGGCCCAAGATAAAGTCGCAGTAGGCGTGTCTGTTTTTGATCTTGGGCGAGATGGATGTCACCACGCTTGGTGACTCAGTCCTGTGCTGTCTCTGCTGCTCCACCTGTAATGTCAAGATGTGAACAATCTTTGGTAGGAATGTGGGCAACGAGGTTGGGATGAGCGTCTTGTACGACGAGTACAACGACACCATGGTGATGGGGCACTCGGCAAGCGTCTTGAACGAGTACATTGCCCGGCTCAACGTCTTGGTCACTTCAAACGGCGACATGTCTTCGGTCTTTTCTTCTTGTTCTTCCTGTTGGCTGAAAACGTCCTGCACTGTCTGGTCCATGTCGTCGTAAATCTGGCAAATAATGTCAACAAACGGCTGCACCTTGTCGGCAAAGTTTGCCTTGTATGCCTTGTGCAAGCTGGTGACTATTTTCATGCACAATACCCCGTTGTCTTCGTTTTCGTCAACGAGGATCGTGGTCAATGTATCCAAAATCTCCTCGGAAAAGGGCTGGAAGGTGTCGTTCATAATGGAGCGGTGGATTATTTCAAGAATAGAGTTTCTCAACTTGTGCTCCGGAGACGAGCTCACAAACGAGATGGGCACTGTCTTTAAGTTTGCAATAAAGATTGGGACCAAGTTTTTCAAAAAGTATTCGTACTCGGCCGCGCCATTAAAAGTCTCTATGGTGTCCAACAATTCTGATAATATCGCGTGCTTCTCGGTATAGTCATCGTTGTCATTAAGCCGAGACACGAACGTGTCGAGCTGCGCTGTATACGACATGATTATAATTGAGCTGCAACGGTTGTCGTTGTTGTTGTTGTCGTTGTTGTTGTTGTCGTTGTTGTTGATGGCTGTAAATAAAGAGAGAGCACCAAAACGAAAATTTTTTGAAAAAGGTGGGAATCGATTTTGCCAAATACATCAGTTTATCACGTGAGAAACACGCGTATGTCATGTGACTGTCGTGTGTGCACAGAAAGCTTTTTTTTGCAATAAAGTGGAGATACCAATATATACACCTGGGCCATGGTGGAACCAAAAAAGGGAATTCACAGGTTGGGATCAGGAGTACATTTAAAGGTTGGAGAGTAAGAATACATTCACAGGTTGGATGAAGCCCAACCGTTTGTAATTGTAAGTAACCAATTCTTTTTTTTTTGTTTATTTCACGTAAAATTCAATTAAACTTTGTCCATATTTGGTGGGACAACCACCTGACAGGCCCTCATTTCCTTCCAGCAGTCGGTGGCAGTGCCCACAAACACAAGGATGTTGAAAGCAAACGCAGTCCATGTCATTGCTTCGGCACGAGTACCCTTCACCGCCGTGATCAACCCCATTGACGCGTGCTTTATCATCACTGCCGATGTGCTAACGGCCTGGTGCTGTAGCATGGCGCCAAGACCCCAGAGCAACAGGTTGACAAGTGCCGCGGCAAGGCCAGCCTTTTTGACCCAAAGCTTTCCCGGAACCAAAGGGATCAAGCAGTAGCAGAGCAACAAGAGACCCACAAGGGTGAGCACAATCGTGGCTAGCAACACTCTTGGGTGGCAGATGGTGCTGAATTGATGCGCCAACTGGACCAAGTCGAGGTGGGACGACAAGACGGAAATTGAATAGGTGTCAAAGTTGGGGGCATTGGCGTAGGTGGTGCACGACATGGTCTTGTTCATCGATACGCACACGCCCATATACCCCACGCGTACGGCGATATCTTGGAGGGAGTGTGTTGACGTTATGGACGAGTTGGAGTTGGCAGAAACATGTGGGTATAGTGGAGCGCTGCTGTTGAAGCGGTAGCTGAGGAGGTAGACGTTGGAATAGTTGGATGACGAGTCTATGCTGCCGAGGAGGAGAAAGGCGAGCAAGGCGGTGCCAACAAATTGGATAAGCACAATTAGGATAACGATTCCTTTGGATAACAAACACATGTTGAACTTTATGTTTAGAGAAGAAGAGGTAGGTAAAGAAGAAGAAGAAGGAGAAGAAGAAGGAGAAGGTGATGAGCAACAGGGACTGCCAGTACCCTTCTTTATATACTTTTAGTATACCAATATTCTGAAACACCTTTGATGCAAAATTGTTGCAGCAATTTTTTTTCGTTGTTGTCTCACCATGTGAAACAAAATTCGATTTGTGTGTTTTCTTTACACAACCTTTCTTACAAAGTGATACACAATTCGAAGAAGCAACAATGCCGTCAAGCCAACAATGTACGGCTGGATAATCTCAAACACGCTTCGCAACTTGAAATCACCTACAACGGTCTTGCTGCCGTCTATCTCGCCCCATGCCCCAGTCTTGTAGAACGTGCTCATTAGCTTATCCTTTTCGTACCAGATACTCAAGAGCCAGTCTTCGAACCGGGCCAAATCCTGGTCAGACACGGCGTCGACATCTTCTTCGTCGCCCAATGGGATATCCTCCACCCGCCACCCGCGGATAAAATAGTTGATTTGCTCGGGGCCATAGCCAAAGATGTAGAATCGCTTCAACGAGTACTTGATCTCGCCATACTCCTCCTCCGTCAAGCCAGAATAGGCGGTGGTGATGTCGTAAACCACTTCCACACTGCCCCGTAGCTTCTTCAACGCCAAGTAGAGGCCACGCACACGAGGGAGCAACACGTGCTTCAACGGCGGGTGGCCCTTGGCCAAGGTGTACTCGGCCGATTTCTTGGTGGTTCTGTCAGAGGGAACGGTGCCCTCGGGGAACAAGATCAACTCGTACGGCCAAATCTTGGACTGCTCCTTACCGCCCGGCCACCGTTTGATCTCGTCGTTGTTGGTGGTGGTGTTGGTGGTGGTGCTGGTGGTGGTGTTGGCGCTGGCGACTAGGCGCACACCGTTGGCCGGGCCCCTGCCCCTAGCGTTGGCGTCAATCTCCAACAACTGGTTTGTCAACACCACCTTATCCTTTTCCCATTTGCGCGACAAGAACAAAAAGTTGAAATTCTTCATGCCGTAGCCCAACACGGGGATGCCCGACAAGTCCTTGAGGATAATCAATACCGCGTTGCTCAATCTGGACGTGTAGGTCAAGAACCACAAGAATAGCCAGTCGGTGTAGATCTGGTGGTTGGAGATGATCACGGCGTTGGGCGACAATACCGTGTGCAAGTGGCCCCCCTTTGACACCCTGAATTGCTGCGCATTGGGCACCGTCTGTTCATCCACCGTGATAGCCACCTTGCAGGGACTGACAAAAGACGTGATAAACACCAATAGAATCACGAAATGGGTCTTGGTGTTGTTGATCCAGGCTTGGCGGGTGGCGGGGTCGTGCTGGAAAAGGGTGATTCCCACAATCTGGGTAAACACAATGGCCACGCACCCGATCATAAAGGCGGGGACAATGACGGCCGTTCTCACCACAGCAATCGGTAAGCTGTGCCTGGACATTGGTGGTGGTGGTGGTGAACGGATGGTGGTGGTGAACCGATAAAAGGTGGCAATGTGTTGTTTCTCTTTTTGTTGGTATCATATTTTTTTTTGGGCAATTGCGGAGACACATGCTGATGAGAATAAAAGGGCAGGGCTCTTTAAAGGACTTTCAGCAATGGCAGGCGAAAGCACCTCTAGTAGGCCCTAGGCCCTAACCACTTTCCCTACTCACACCCCACTTTCGTGTCCCCCTGTCACATCGATGTGGGGGCGAGAAAACCCTCTGGTCATACACACACACACCTTGATTGCCACCTCGGTTTAAACAAGTCGTAGAGGTTGGTGCCCAACTGGTCATGTGCAACCCAAACCTGTCAAAGCCACCCCACCTCCAGTTACAGCGTGCTCTCCCCCCTCCTTTTCATTATGGTTATTTCATATCCGCAATGCTGCTGACTAACCCGCTCGCTCGCTCACTCTCCCCTTTGGCGTTGCCTCAATTAAGCTTTTTCGTTGCGCTAATTATTGACACCCGTTACCCTCTCCTCTCCTCTCCTCTCCTATCCCAACAGTGTGGAGTCGTCCCTGGCAGTTGCGCAATAACACCGCTCGGTGCCTGTCTCCCCCCCCCACCCACTCCTTTGTCCTCGAGTTCTTCCCTGGGTCAGTTGCTCGACACAAGAAAGCCGGAACAAAAAGACAAGAAAGCGGATTTATCCTTTGCTTATAGCCCCGGACTTGCGCTGCATCCACGCCGCAGGCTTTAAAACGGCGATCGGCGTCCCACTTTCCTCACAAATTCTTTTCTTATTGTCCGCACACACAAAAGGACAAAAGGAGGACAAAAGAGAAGGGGACGAAGGATGTGGTGACAGATTTCACCAGCTACGTCAACCTCCACACCACACTCTTTCTTTTTCTCAAGCTGGTTACTAGACAACGGTGCTTCTTTAAAAATGTCAACGCCACCACCACCACACAATATCAACCAAAGGCTGCTGCCTGACGATCTGGTATCGCTAGCATCTGATGAGTCACAGTGGGATAACCACTCACAGCACCAGGTGAACCCCATGCACCACCACGACGACGACAACCGATCGGAAGAGGAACAGCAGGAACAGCAGAAACAACAGCAACACCCACAGCAGCAGCAGCAACAACAGCAGCAACACCCACAACAGTCTCCACCTCCACAGCCCGATCCTGTGCTAGGAGTCTTGGCAGATCTCGAGGCACAAGGCTCGGCGCCACAACAACAACCAGTTGAGAAAACAAAGTCTTCAACGTCGGTCAAAACCAATAGGGTGCGCGCCAAAGATAAGCGCGGATTGCTTGCCCGTATCGTGGTGATTCCCGAATACGAAGACGCGCGAGACTACCCCGCCAGCATCAAGTTCACCATTGTGGCCGTCATTGCATTTGCATCCATCACCGGCCCCATGGGCACGTCCATCATGTTGCCTGCCATCGACGACATTGTGGACAAGCTCAACACCACCGTCACCATGGTGAATGTCTCTGTGGGTATATACCTCATGTCGTTGGGCATATTCCCCCTCTGGTGGTCGTCGTTTAGCGAACGGTTTGGCAGGAGGTCGGTGTATATGGTTTCCTTTATTTTCTTTGTGGCATTTTCCATCGGCACGTCGTTGGCCCCCAACATTGCCGCCTTGATTGTGTTGCGGGTGCTACAGGGCGGGAGCTCGGCCAGCGTGCAGGCAGTTGGCGCCGGCACCATTGCCGACATGTATGCTCCGCAGGAGCGCGGTAAAGCCATGGGCTGGTACTACTTGGGCCCGCTCATGGGTCCGTTTTTGGCGCCAATCATTGGCGGTGCCGTTTCCCAGGCCTGGGGCTGGCGCGCCACCCAGTGGTTGTTGGTGATTTTCTCGGGGTGCAACTTGGTGTCGATTAGCTTGTTTTTGCCCGAGACGTTGCGCAAGGTGGACAACTTACAAGCAATACGACAATTGATGATGAACCGGCAAAATGCCGACAATAACCAAAATGACGAGAAAAGGAGCAGCCTCGACTTGAGTGTCACTGGCAATGACGACATCGAAATTGAAGACGCTGAGCTCGAGCTCATTGCCACCCGATTGAGCAGAACCAGCTTGAGAACGGCGCAAAGCCATCTTGACGATGAAGAAAACGACGCGCCCATACTCGACCCCGTCATGCCCACCCTCTCGCGCCTCACCACAAACATGTCCACCTACTCGCGCCGCGTTAACCAGGAGTATATTGACGGCGAAGTACGCAAGTCGCTCTCCAACGTGGTGAGCCACGGACAGACACAAAACAAATGGGCCGACTTTAAGCGCAACGTCTACGATTTGCTTGTGCGGCCCATGCACTCGCTCGTGTTGTTGAAACACCCACCGGTCATTCTTGTCATCTCCTACTCGGCCGCCTCGTTTGCCTTGATTTACTTTTTCAACATGACGATTTCATACGAGTACGCGCGGGCGCCGTACAACTTTTCCAACATCATTGTCGGGCTCATGTACATCCCCAACTCGGTCACGTACCTCGCCGCCTCCATCATTGGCGGAAGGTGGAACGACCACTTGTTGAACAAGTATGCCCAAAAGCACGGCGAGCTCGTGCCGGAATCGCGTATTTCCTGGAACATTGTCGTGTCGGTGATTTTGTTCCCGGCCTCGTGCTTGATCTTTGGCTGGTGCTTGGACTTTGGCGAGCACTGGGTCACCCCGTTGATTGGCAGTGCCATTATGGGGTTTGCCTCCATGCTTGTCATTGGCGCCACTGTCACGTACCTCGTTGACACGTTGCCGGGCAAGGGCGCCACCGGGGTGGCGCTAAATAATTTGATCCGTCAGATCTTGGCCGCCATTGGCACCTTTGTCGTGGAGCCGCTTCTTCGCGCCCTTGGCCCCGGTATCCTCTTTACTATATTGATGGCCATTCTCACGGTGGCGTCGGGAACATTGTTTTACTTGAAGAGAAGGGGCGCCTACTACAGAGAACACTACGACATTGGCAAACTTTATGAAAAATTGTAACCACCCCCCCCCCCTTTATGTCTCCCTTATGGTTTCGTACTCCTGTTTGTGTTTTATTATATCCTTTCCCCCTACACACACACACTCACTCACAGAGACTTTATTCAACGTTTAGTATAGACTCGAATATATAGTCCACATTCAATCCCACATCTTTAAGCTCATCTAGCTGCGGCACCATAATGTTGAGAAAGTCGGCGTAAAGCTTGGCGTCCTTGATTTCGTAGATTGGCTCCTCGGTTTCAGTATTGATTCCCGCCGAGGTGAGCAACGTTCCGTAGAGATGCCTCTTGACCTGCTTGTACAACCGGGTGAGCTCTTCCACACACCAATTGATCAAACCAGACGAGTCGACGCCGCCCCGCCGCTGCAAAATCGGCGTGATCTTGTTGTTGTACGTGAGCATTGTCCTCTTGACAATGGCCACGTAAATCACCACCAAGTTCGAGAGGTAGTTCACCACATCTATCTTGGTGCTCCCCTGGAGCCCCACTATAAGTCGCGACACCGTGGTGGATAGTGATTGCGACACCGCCTCCAAGTAAACCGTTACCCCGTGGTCCAACTGGCCCAAAGCGTCAAACAATGTGAGAATGTTTTCAATGTCGTCTTCTCGGAGCTTGGCAATGTTGTGCTGCAAATCAAACACGAGTCCCTTGGAAACGTTTTCCTTGCGGCTCTGGATCTTGAGTTTGGACACGTCAAGAAGCAACAACTCATCGGCGGTGTTGGTGTCCTGCTTCTGCCGAGTCAATGCCGTCTCAATGGTGGCCAATTTGGACTCAATGTGGGCTATAAGCCCAACAGCTTGGGTATACTTGTTGTGGCTAATCTCCACATCCACATCGTCTAGCCTATCCTCCAACGTCTTGATCTCGCTGAAAAACTGGGTCCTATTATTGAGTTTGAGCTGGGAGCCAAAGTCGTGAGACCGGTTTCGCGAGTGTACTCGCGCCGAGATGTCGTGCAAAACGTACTCGGCCGAGCTCCGCTTGGTGCCGCTCTGGCGCTTCTCCTCCACTGCTTCGTGTGACCCAGAGTTTCTCATTGTCTCGCGGAGCTGACGCTTTTCCTCGTGCGACTCGCTGGTTCTTGGTGCCGCGACCCCATTGGCTAGCCGCTCCTTGTGCACAACTTCATTGCGGCCCTTGACAAACGCCTCGGTGATTTTCACAAAGTGGTCGTACCGGTCGGTTGAGTACACATAGCTCAACGACTTTGTCTTTACATTCACAAAGTAGTTCAGCCGGTTGTCTTCTTTGGGCGGCTTGATTTGCGAAAGGGTAACTTGCACCAATGGCCAACACTGCACCGCTTGAAGCCTCGCCTTGCCCTCGGCGCTACTCTTTTTCATTCCAATCAACAACAAATCGTTCAACACAAACAAGTGAGTGGCGTTGCCGGATTTCCACGTGCCAACATTGACCTCGTGCCAGCGACCGGATTCAGCAAGCACGTGCCTGCCTGGTAGTGGTTGGATAAACTTGGATGCACCCTCAACGTGCTTGAACAAGGACTGCAACTCCTTCTGCCACATTTTCTCAAGAACAAGTATGGATGAACGGTCCTTGCGCATTCTAAGTTGGTCTTTGTCCTTTTGTTGTTGTTGTTGTTGTTGTTGTTGCTGCAGTTGTTGCTGGGGTTCGAATTCGAGGTCAAGGCGGCGCTGGGCCGTGTCTCTAAAGTACTCCAACACTTCATACAATTCCTTGGTGGTGTTTCTCATAGTCATCAACTCTTCCTGGGTTTCCTTCAACCCCTTGGTCAACTCAAGAATATTCTTTTGGTTCTGGTTAATGTTGTCCTTGATATCTCTTGTAATCACTTGTTTCTGCTTCACCAATGTTTTGTAGTAGTCGTCGACCTCTGCTGCTGACCCATCGGCCAATTCCTTGAAAATCTTTTGCTGTATCGACAATGCGGCCGGCGGAGCTCCTGGCAACGGCGGAGCGTCTGCTTGGGAAAACGACCGTCCACGCTGCCGTGCCAGGGCCGATGCATGGATACTCATTCTTCGGTGCTGTTTTCTGCTGGCATTCATGTCGGCATAGGGGTCGGGCACCTGCAACGAATCATTGTTCGACTTGGCAGGGGCCATCTGCACGTTGGCGTAGGGGTTATGGCCCACATCCAGACTCATCCATGGCGCCCTACTCTTTCTATTTCTCGCCTTGTCGACATTCATTGGGTGGTGGAGGTGGAGAGAGTGGTGGTTATTGAAACTGAGGCAATCTGATTGACAACACAGCCAGCACCAAAAACTACCAAAAGAAAAAAAAAAACGAAACGAAAAAAAAAAAAAAGAGAGAACCAACAACAACAATCACCATTACCACCGCCACCACCACCACACAACAATGTCGCTAACGTCGAAAGAGGTCAACTACCTAGTATATCGATATCTAAAAGAAAGCGGATACGACCTAGCGGCATTTGCACTCAACAAAGACAGCGAGTGTCTGACCTACGAAGATAATGTGAGCATGACAGACAGGATAAAACCAGGAAGTCTAGTCAATTTAGTGCAGAAAGGAATACTCTATACCCTTGCCGAGAGCGAGGCAAACGGCAGCGAGTTGAGCTTGTTGGGAGCATTGGTGCAATCTGACCTAGATAACATAGACAACTATGCCACCGTCAAGGAGGAGAATGGCGAGGGCGAGAATGGCAATGTTGAAATCGAGGTGGTGCCGTTTGAAACCAAGGCATTGACGCCATACATTGAGTTTGAGCCCAGTCTATGTTCCGACTGGCATCCAACCACCGAGGTGTTTGCCTACGGCAAAAGCGACGGAACCGCTTTGATCAATGCGGTGCGGGACAATGCCATTGCCGAGTCGGTCACATTGGCCCATCCCAGCTTGTTGCGCAATGACATCAACATTGTTTCTTGGTCGCCACACGGAACTCTTCTCGTCACCGCGGGCGCCAACGGCGAGTTGCGCGCCTGGTCACCCGACGGCAAATTGAAGAACATTGCCAACCTGGACAACCAAGCCGGTGCCAACACTGCCACCATCGTGTTGCTCTGGAGCGCCCACGGCAAGTTTCTTCTTTCGGTGGACTCCGGCAATAGAGTGTCGGTGTGGGACGGCAACACCCTTTCGTTGGTGCGAATAATCAATACCGGGAGTGGGACTGGGAACGGCAACGGGAGTGGCAATGGCAATGGCAATGGCAATGGCAACGACACGGCAGTAGTGGCGTCGTGGTTGAACGAGGACAAGTTTGCAGTTACCGGGGCCGACAACAAAATCTACATCTACGACATGGCCGTGCCGGGCGAGTTGCCGCTCTTGGGAACGTTAAATGGACACGAGCACAGTATCTCGTTGATGAAGCTCTCGGCCACTAGCTTGTTGGCAACGTGCTCCGACTATGACTATAGTATCCGGGTGTGGAGCAGTGCGTCGTCGCAGGAGTGCCTCGAGTTGAACAAGGCGCACTCGTCGCCCATAATAGGGTTGGAGTGGATCGGCAAGACCTTGCTCTCGGTGTCGATGAATGGCGTGTTGAACTTTTGGGATTCTGGGAATGGCAAAAAGATCAAGTCATCCGACTTGTTCAAGCACGAGGCAAATTTCACCACCGAGCAGACGATAACGAGCGCGTTGGTTTTCGCCGCCGTGCTATCGCCCAATGAAAAGTACCTCGCCCTTGGCGACGACTATTGCCGTATAAGTATCTGGGACGTTGACCTTGAGCGGTACCAGAATGCGCCCAACGATTTGGTGCGGTGCCTTGCAATCTACGAGCCAACCATCCCTCAGGGCGTGGCCGACGTGGGTATATGCGACTTGAAATGGGACCACCAATCCAAGCACGTTACAGCCTCGTTTCACGGCATAAAAAGTGTAATTGTAAATATAAATGTAGACTAAATGTACCATTCTGTTATTCCTTTTTTTTTCTTTTGTAGATCCCGGAGATCCTTTTGCATCGCCACCTCTTTGTTTAAGAGGTGGCGGTTGAGGCTACGGCGGTGGCGGTCTCGGTGGCGACTTGGGCTGCTCTCTTGAGTGCAGGGTTGGCAGATGGAAAGATGATATCCATATAACAGGTGACCAAGGCGACAAAGGCAAACACGATTCTCAAAAATGGCGGCTGCGACTGCTCGTCGACATCTGGCCTGTTGATGGGTTCGTTGAGGTACGATTGGATGGCAAGGAAAAGAGACGACCACGACAACACCTTGTTTCTCATAAACATAGCTGCCATGGGCAAGGATTGGGCAATCACATTTGCCGAGTCCCGGCGTGGCTTGGCTGGGGTATGCTTGTATCTGTGCTGGAGTTAGTGGAATTCCACAGCATAATGAATGTTTATATCGTATACATACGGCACTACCAAGTCTTGTCTGGCCTTGGATGACATTAGGTATGTGTGTTCTAGTGACTGGTGGAGTTGAACGCTGAACTTTTGTTGTCTCCATTTTCTTTTTCTTCTTTTTTTTTATTACCTTTTGTTTGGGCCTCACACAAAGTTGAGCAAGTCCCTTTGGCCAAAGTGGTGGGATACAATCACCAACACCATATCAACGGCAAACCTATTTTGCGATGAAACATCCGCGTCTTGCTGCTTTACCCTGATCTTGGCCGCCTTTTTGCCCAAATCCCGCACAATGGCACTCTCGTTGGCGTCAAGTGTGTCAATGCGTAGCATTAGTTTCCATATCCATTGTGATAATGTATACTTTGGGGTCACATTCAACCACTTGGTGATGTAGAGGATCAACCGGAAAACCATGGGACGGTCGAGCGCATAGAAGTAGTCCATACCTGGCGGGTCGTTGTTTAAAATAAAGTGTCGCCACGCATTGGCGTCGCTAGGAATGTGTGGGTTCGCCATTGGTGCCACTGGTAGCTGCTCCTTGATGGCGGCAAACTCTTGGAGCAAATGCGTTGCCCATTGAATAAACTCGGTAGACTCAATTGTCGATGGTGCGTTTGGTTTGGTGTCGGGTTGTATAGTATCTGGCTGTATGGCGTCTGGTTGTATGGAGTCTGGTTGTATAGCATCTGGCTGTAGGTTGTGCACGCCAGTATTTCTCGGAACAAACGCCACCACCGACTCCTGAGCCTCCTGTCGTACCGCATTTAGGTACTGGACCACCTCACCGCTAGCACCGTCAACCGAAAACACCCCCCTTTGCTGGTACTCGTCGTGATCAGAATCATCCATAGCCTCTGCAACAAAGAGGTGTTGCCTTTTTTTTTTGTCGTACTTATTTTATCGTTTTAGTGTGTAGCGGCAACAACAACCACCCACAGCAACAAACCACCCACAGCAACAACCCACCCACCCACAACAACAAACCACCCATCACACCACAATGGGTCCAAGACTATCGTTGCTAGCACCGTCGGCGCCCACGGTTGCAGTGTCATCATACGTCGACGCATTGAACAGCTACCAATACGTCGAGCTACTAAACAACTCGCGGTTCCTCAAAACTGTCAAGGCCATTGATAAGACCACCGGGAACTGGGTGATCATCAAGATCCTCATCAAGCCGGGCAACTACGCCATCCAGCTACAGGAAGTGACCGAACTACTAGTCAAACAATCGAGTCTCCTCTACCCCTTCAAATCAGCACTACCCTGGCACAAGATTATTGAGACCGACCGCGCAGGCTACCTCATTAGACAAATGGTGAAAACCAACTTGTACGACCGGTTGAGTTTGCGGCCCTTTTTGGAGCCAATTGAAAAGTTGTTTATTGCCTTTCAAATGGTCAAGCTCGTGAGCGATTTGCATGCGTTGGGCATACACCACGGCGATATCCGGCTCGAGAACTTTTTGGTGACTTCGTGGAACTGGATTCTACTCGCCGACTTTGCCAGCTTGACCAAGCCCACGTACTTGCCCGAAGACAACCCTAATCAGTTTTCATTCTACTTTGATGGGTCCGATAGACGGGTGTGCTACATTGCGCCAGAGCGATTCTATAGCATCCAGGACCACCCAAGAACCATTTCCAATTTCAACGACGACGGGGGGTTCAGTCTAAAGAATACCGTGAGCGACGCCATGGACTTGTTTTCGTTGGGGTGTGTGATTGCCGAGCTCTACCTCGACGGCGAGCCCACATTTACATTGTCACAGTTGTTCAAGTTTATGAAAAACGACTACATGCCCGAAATATCAGCAATACCCGACACCAACGTGGTCAGTCTTGTGGGGAAATTGTTGAAAACCAACCCCAGCGAAAGAATGTCTGCCGCGGAGGTTTTGCAGGAGTACCGCGGGGTATGTTTTCCCGAGTTCTTTTACACCTTTCTCTATGACTTTATGGCAAGCCTCAACAACCAAGAGATTTTCGTGGCCAGCGGCAGCCACTTGGCATCGAGTGATTTGCGGATAAACTATATTCACGACAACTTTGAGCAGATCAGCAAAGCCTTGGGGTTTTCGTATGAAGGAGCAGACGCTGCGTGTGGTGACGATGATCATGATGATGAGCATGTCCTTCCAATGAGACTAAACTTGCCAACCATGCCCCACAACTACCGCGTCAGACCCCTTGTTGCAGAAAGCGAGGCGGCGTTGATAATATTGAATGCAGTCACCTCCTTGTCCAAGTCGCTCAAACAAGTATCGTCCAAAATCAAGGCTTGTGAGCTAATGGTTGCGTTGTCTGAAAGAGTCTCTGACGAATCAAAGTTGGACAGAACCTTACCATACTTGTGCTCCTTTCTTGACGAGTACATTGAAGCAGCCGTTTATCAGACCGACTTGCTGGCCGACCACGTGTCTCCCAAAGTTGTATGCCAGGCCCTTTATGCAATCACCTCATTGGTTATGACGTGCTCGTACATCAGCCCCATCAATGTGTTGGTGTTTCCCGAGTACATCCTACCCAAGGTCTACACCTTGCTATTGTTGAAAACACTGCCCCTGGCACGAAGGATGGTCAACACTGCCGTGTCAGCCTGCATGCCGTACTTGGCAACCACCGCCAAGAAGTTTTGGGTGATGAGCAAGGCATTCAAGAACGACGCTGCCAATGCGAGCAAGGTGGTGGGGGCAGCAGTAGCAGGTGCTACTGCGTCCAACGCCAACACCAACGACCACGACGATTTGGCAAAGTCGTACGCCACCTTTGGCATGACAAAGGACCAGCTAGACCAAAGAGTCAAGGAAATCACCATATTATTGTTGACCGACCCCGAGCCGTCGGTGAAAATCGCCTTGCTCAACCATATCCTCCCCTTGTGCCAGTTTTTCGGCAGCGAAAAGACCAACGACATTATTTTGCCGCACTTGATATCGTACTTGAACGACTCCGACTCTGGGTTGCGGATGGCTTTTCTCAACAGTGTGTTGGACATGGGACCCTATGTTGGCGTGCTCTCTTTTGAGCAGTATATTCTACCGTTGCTTGTGCAGACCATTGGCGACGCGGAACAGTTTGTTGTTTTAAAAGTGTTGGACATATTCAACACCTTTGTCCAGCGCCGCTTGATCAACCCCGAGTCCGAATTCAACGCGTTGGAAATCTATAAGGAGCTACTTGTCAACTCGATCAATTTGTTGCTCCACCCAAACGAGTGGATCCGGCAGTCGTTGCTCAACTTGATTGTTTCGATTAGTCAGAACTTGTCGTACGCGGACAGGTATTGTTTCTTGTACCCGTTGATCAAGGAATTTCTCTTGTATGATGTAATGGACATCAGCTGGAACACATTGTACCCGAGCATCACCAAGCCATTGACGCGGCAGGTTTTTGAGTTGGCAATCACGTGGTCGTTGAACTCGACGTCGAAATCGTTGTTTTGGCAGCAAAAGAGTTTCTCCGTGGTTAACCAGAGCAACACTTCCAGAAAGAAGCTCGTTTCGTTTTCGAAAAACATGGGGAAATCAGTCTACCTTCCCAAAATAGACACCGAAAAGGCATCCTTTTCAGGTAACAATAACAATAACAAGAACAAGAGCACGAGCACGGCGCCGCTATCTCCTGAAGACAAGCAGTGGTTGTTGAAACTCAAGGGGGTTGGCCTCGACGACAAGTCGCTCTGGAAAGTGTATGTGCTCCGCGACTATATCTACCACGTGAGCCGGTCGCACCTTGCGGCAACCACATCGTTCCCGCCCCATAACATACTACCCCGAAATGTCTTTTTCGACATCACCTACAAATCGGAGCTGGTGGCAAAGTCGAGCAACGTCAAGGAAGAGCAAGTTCCCACCAATGGTTCCTCTAATAGCAACGGCGTTTCCCTAACGGAAAGACGGGATTCGGGGTCGTTGGTGCTTCCGAATTTCAGCCGCGCCACTGCTTCATTGCAGCTTGTGGAAGCCCATGTGTTTGGCGAGATTGATTCGCATTACTCGAAACAACTTTCGGACAGCACATTGAGCAGTCACAAGGTGTTGTTTTCCGTCAACAACTCAAAGACCATCACGTCCCGGGTCAAGCACACGTACCGCGGCGGCAACCAGTACATATTGGACTACTTGCACCATATTGCGTTGAGCCCCAGCATTGGCGACTTTGCCGAGTTTGGCAAAGTTGCTGTTTCGAAACCCCGGGATTTCCCACTCAAGCCCAAGGGAACGCTCGTGGCGCACGTCAAGTGTGACGGTTTACGCTGTCTCGCGGTAGCTCCCACGTCCGAGTTTTTTGTCACCGGTTCCGAGAGCGGCAGCTTGGACGTGTGGGATAGCTGCCGCATGGAAAAGATTGTCACTGTAAAGAGCTCCAGCTTGTCGTTGCAGTTGGGCTCGTGCATCACGTCAATCACGTTCTTGTCCAACCGGTTCGTGCTTGTTGTTGCCACCATGGACGGGATGCTCCGAGTGCTCCGCGTCGATGTTGTGAGGTCCAAAAACAACAAAAAGATTATCCGCTACTCCAAGCTCGAGTTGATTAGGCTGTTTTTGCACCACGACGCGTACATCACCGACACCAAGATTGACGACGACGTGATCACGGCGATCGATTCCGAGTCGCAGATTCTTCAGATCAACTTGATCACCATGGAAAAGGTTGTATGCTTGCAGAACCCCCTCATCCACGGCATGGTGACGACTTTTATCACCGGCAAGAGCTCGTGGGTGTTGGCGGGCACCAATGCCGGCGTGCTCACCCTCTGGGATCTTCGTTTCAAAACCATTGTCAAGTCGTGGAGAGTCCACGTTACTTTTGGCGACGACAGCACCAAGCACCCCATGAGCTCAATCGCCTGTCTTGAGTTGTTGCCGAAACTGGCAAAGTTGTGGGACATGAAAGAGGACTCGATCTGCTTTGCGATGGCGGGCGGCGACGTGCCGTCCGTGAGCATATGGGAAGTGCCCAGCTTTGAGTCTCGTGCCGTGTTTCGATGCGCCACCAACTCGGAGTACCAAAAGTATACGTTGACCGAAATCCCCAACGAGGTGAATAGGTTCAACTTGGAAGATGTGGTGTCGAGCCTTGCCATTGACGAGAAGAAGGAGAACAAGGGCGTGTCGGTAATCAAGGCGGCGCGTACAAAGTCTACGGCGTACCTTATTGGTGCCGCCGACAAGAGAATTGTGTTGTGGAATCTAGACGCTGTCACTGACTCGTCGTCAATCTCCAGCGGCTACAGCTCGACGTTTTTGAAACGGTTTGTTGGTGCCCAGTTTACGGTTGACGAAGTGCTCGAGAAGCACGGCGCCGGTGACGAATTGCAGCAGGATACAATAGTCGGCGTGGGCCACGTGTATGAGCCCTTTGACATGCTTGTCCTGATTGACGGGAATGGCCATATCAATATGTACAAGTAGAGGAGAGAAACCGAAAAAAAAAAAAGCCCCCGATGCGCAAAGATCTCACACACACAAAAAAATAAAAAAAAAAGATCAAGAAAAGGTTTGAGCTCCTCTCCTCCCCCAAGCCAAGCACTTTACATAATAATGGACGACGCAAAGGGTATACAGATTGCATTTGAAGAAGCCAAGAAGGGATACGCCGAAGGCGGGATCCCCATCGGAGCGGCTCTAGTTGCGTCTGACGGCACTATTCTCGGCCGGGGCCACAACATGCGGATCCAGTCGAAATCCGCCATCTTGCATGGCGAAATGTCGGCTTTGGAAAACGCAGGGAGGTTGCCTGGAAAGACCTATAAGGACTGTACAATGTACACGACGCTTTCGCCCTGCAACATGTGCACGGGGGCCATGCTCCTTTATGGGATCAGGAGGTGTGTGCTTGCCGAGAATGAAAATTACATGGGCGGAGAAGAGCTCCTCAAAGAGCATGGGGTCGAGGTTGTTAATTTGGATAACGAGGAGTGTAAAGCATTGATGAAAAAGTTTATTACGGAAAACCCAGGTTTGTGGTATGAGGATATTGGAGAATAGCCAAGGTGGTGTATGTGTTGAGAAAGAAATAAAAAAGGGTGGATTTTATGTTTATAGTTGATTCATCTACTTGCCGTCTGCCCCATTTTCTAGCTTCCGCTTCTTGGAAACCTGGGGCTCCCTGTTCAAAGTCTCGATAATCTTTTTGTCAAACTCGGAGCTGCAGGCAGGACAGCGGCCACTCTCGGGCAACTTGCTCATGATGCACAAACATACCGAGCACACATACCCCAAGTCCACCGCCTTCCCAGTGATAAAACAGCTCGCGCGGTAGTTGACGTTGGAGTTTGTCGGCAAAATGATAAAGGGGCGCAAGTTGGGCTCGATAAAGAATGCCGTAGCAAGCACCTGTATTATCCCCTTGGGGTCGGGGATGTGCAAATAGATCCCATTGGTTGCGTCCGACGCCTGCTGCAAGTACGACGAGTTCTTGGACCCGAGCTTGGCCACGTCTATAGAGAGTTTCATCTTTTGTGCCGCAAAGATGGAGTTCATGATGGGGATGTATCGCACATTGTCGGCGTCGTCGGCCGACACAATCAAGATCCTCAGCTTCATCGACGTGGCGGAGCCGGCTCCGCTGGCGGTTGCCGTGGTGCTTGCCTGGGTGTTTATGCTCGTTGATGTCATGGCCGATGCCGTGGTGGTGGATATGGATTGGTCAAAGGTGAGCATGCGGTTCGTGTATGTCAATGCCATCGAGAGGGCACCCGCTAGGGTGGACCGTTTGGTACTATGCAACTCAGCCACAAACGCCCGCAACTCCTCCACCACCGTCGCGTCCACCATCCGAAACTGTCGATACATCCCCTTGTTGATAAACTCCGACTCGTGCGTCTTGGCGGGGTTTGGATGTAGAAACCTGGCTCCGCTGGGCCCGCTGGCAATGAATGCCACCTGGTTGGCGTTGTTCAACGAGAGATGGGCGTTCAAAAACACGAGCAACGACTTGGTGATGTCCTCCAACGTTATAAGGTTTCGTATGCTGAACCAGCCGCTGGGGGAGATGTCGAGCACCACGGTGAGCAACGAGGGGTCGTCGCTAAACGTCTCGGGTGCCGCCTCTGTAAACACTCGCTCCGATATTGCCTCCATTTGTGGAGTGAGGGTGGTTTGGTGCTGTTGGGTAGAGGTTTTGTTTACCGTCGTCCCCCCTCTACTTTTTTTTTATTTTTTTTCATTTTTCAATTTTCGTTTCTTTTGCTTTACTTTGCTTTAATCTAGATTAGTTGCTAGCAATGTGAGTGTGTGAGTGAGTGTTATTCCAATATTATACATTAAATATACATGATATAAACCACCAACACGTTTAAGCAACCAAAGCAGAAGCCGTGGCAGATTCGTACTTCCAGTTTGGAGGCAAGACAGAGACGGTTCTGTAGTATCTAGCCAATCTGTGGATTCTAGATTCAATCAAAATCAATCTGAACTTGGAGTCCTTGTCCTTTCTGTTTCTCTCCAAGTGCTTTCTGACAGAGACAGCCTTCTTGATCAAGTAGTACAAGTCTTCTGGGAGCTCTGGAGCCAAACCGTGAGACTTTAAGATTCTCAAGATCTTGTTACCGGTGACAACCTTGGTTTGGGAAACACCGTGGGCGTCTCTCAACACAACACCAATTTGAGATGGGGTCAAACCCTTTCTGGCGTACTTGATGGTTTGTTCAATAATGTCGTCAGCAGACAACTTGAACCAAGATGGAGCGTTCCTAGAGTATGGAACAGCAGAGGAGGAAATACCCTTACCCTAAAAAAAAAAGACAAAACAGTTAGTATAAACACGTCCAGAGATGGGGGTGAACACTCTTTTGATTACACAAAGGTAAAGGTGATTCACAAGTAGACATTAACAAGGTGTGAGTGATGGTAGGGTGGGGGTGGGTGAATGAGGCAGTGCAATGGGGAAGGGGGAGGTGAAATGAAAAAGGAACCAGCAACTTGCTGCCCGCTGCTGATGCTGCTGCTGCTGCTGCTGCTGATGCTGGTCCTATATTCAATCGCCATGTTCAAACTCCACTAGAAGCCACATCAAAGTGTCAAGTACCTAAAGCGTATATAGTGACGATTCTAGGTCTTTTTATACATGTCGACCGGAGATGAATCGTCTACTTTAGGCAAGACCTTGTAATGTAAACTCAGTGAAAACACAACCAGTGGCCTGAGTGATAGGAAGTGGTCAACTATGGTAGTTGATATGGATATTACATACAGATGAATGCATACGACCCATGATGAATGATTGTTTCTTGATGTATAGATGAAGAGGTTGGGAAAGAAGGAGGATGAAAAAAATTTTTTTTTCATTCATTCCTTTATGTCTCTCATACCAAAACTGCAGTTTTCTAGCCAGCGACACGACCATTTGCAAGGAAAAAAAGATGTGGTTCCTGCATGTAGTTATAAGCGTTACCCGGCCCTTTATGCTGCTAATATAATCAATTGGATTACATCTATAATCATGCCAACTGTTCTTGCAAGTCTTCAAAATCTTCCTCCTCTTCAAGCTTGAGCAACCTAAACAAACATTAGTACAACAGGGACGGTACTCGTCTTTTTCTTTTTGTTCTTGTTCTTGTGGTACATACTTTGACACTCCTGCCTTGTCTCGAAACTGCTCCACGGCCCCGGCATAGAGCATCCTGCTTTCTTGTCCGCTGGTGGGGGGGATCCAATACAACATGACCAAGGGCGACTTTTGTCTGCCGTCGCTTGCTGTGAACGGGTACGACAATACAATATACCTAGGGGTGTTGTCGGGCAATTCCTCCACCAACTCTTCAATTGACGAGATAACGTCGTCATTCTCCCTCTTTACCTCGTAGGTTCCCTTGTCAATGATATCTGCACTTGTTAATATTTGCCCTTTCTCCGCATGGGGGCCTCTGCCTCTAGGATCAGCACACATACATACAACGGCTTGCACCGTGTCCACCCTGGCACTTTGAAACCGAAACTTTTTGAGTTCCGACAAGGTCTCCGAAGAGAACGAGTAGAGCGCTGACGACTGTGCGTGGTTAGTACTACGTCTTCAACTCCCCTGCAATCTGCAACCATAGACTCTCATACCATGTCTATATCCTGACTGGGCTTTATCTACAGAGTCAAGGGCACAATAAAAAAATGGGGCGGTAGTGTGTGCTGCCATTTCTCTTTGAAATTTGGGCTTGTCCCTCCTTCCTGCCCCCAGTCGTGTGCCGTTTACCAAACGTTACTTGATATGGCGAAAACGTAAACACTCACACACATCCCACCAACAAAACTACGTTGCAAAGACCACAACAAAACAATACAAAAAAAAATAGGAATCTACAAGCTACAAGCTACAAGCTAGAGGGTAGTCAAAGAGAAAGAGAAAGAGCTGATTCCGACACTGCGCCACATACCACCCAGCATACACCAAGCATCCAACCACAAAATGGCCAAGAATAGACTAGACGTTCCCTTGATTGAGTTTTTAAAAGGTATGAATGTATTCAGGATATACAAATCCCATTGTTGCAAACACTAACACTCCATTCCAGATCGCATCTACCTCGGTGCCTACGACTCGGCCCCACCAGACACAAAGGACTTTGTCTACTTTACCGTGGAGGATACCTTGCCGTACAACTCGTTCCATTTGGATTTCGGCCCGCTCAACATTGGCCACCTTTACCGCTTTGCGGTTGTGCTACACACCATCTTGAATGACGATTCCAACCAGGGCAAGGCGGTGGTGTTTTACAGCTCGACGTGCCCCAAAATGAGAGCCAATGCCGCGTGCATACTATGCTGCTACATGGTCTTGGTCCAGTCGTGGTCGCCACACCAGGTGTTGCAGCCAATTGCCCAGATGAATCCTCCCTTTTCTGGCTTTAGAGACGCTGGCTACTCCAACGCCGACTATGAGATTACGATACAGGATATCGTGTATGCCATGTGGAGGGCCAAGGAGCGCGGGATGGTGGATTTGACCACGTTCAACTTGGAGGAGTATGAACAATACGAGCGAGTGGACCAGGGTGATTTCAACGTTATTAGCAAGGACTTTATTGCTTTTGCGTCGCCCCAGCAGACAAAAAAGGGCGGGTTAAATGAGCCCTTTAGAAAGGTGTTGAGCTACTTTATGGACCACAATGTCCAGTTGGTTGTGCGCCTCAATTCTCACTTGTACGAGGCTAGAGAGTTTACCAAGAGAAGCATCAAGCACATTGACATGATCTTTGACGACGGCACGTGTCCCCCGCTCGACTATGTGCAAAAGTTTATCGGCGCCGCTGAGTGTGTCATTAACCGCGGCGGGAAAATTGCTGTGCATTGCAAAGCCGGGTTGGGAAGAACCGGTTGTCTTATTGGGGCGCACCTCATTTACACTCATGGGTTCACCGCCAATGAGTGCATTGCATACATGCGGATGATTAGGCCCGGCATGGTTGTTGGCCCGCAGCAGCATTGGTTGTACTTGCACCAAAACGATTTCCGGGACTGGAGACACACGATGATTTTGGACAACCGTCCCGATGAGTTTATTGGCAACTTGTTCCCCTTGGTGCCCTACGACGAGTACAAGGCACGTTTGCGGGAACAGCGGAGAAAGAATGCCGCCAGTCCCTTTGCCGACTCGTCGTTTGGCACCACTCCGGTGAGAAGGCGCAAAATCAGCGGCGCTTTGGCGTCGAGGATCCAGGTTGCCGTTCCCATGGAGTCACCGGGACAGCCCCGCAAAGTTGTGGAGGAGGACAATAGCCAAGTTGTCCATGTCCGCGACGACGAGGACATTATTGTCAATAATTCTGACGAGGAAAACACCATGCAAGACATTATACGCAGCTCGCCGGTAAAGTACGAGTCGACGCCGAGAAGGGACAGCGGTGGCGATTGGCGCGTGTTGCGGACTTTATCAGCAACGTCAAACAACCCGGTGCAAATGACAAAGACCACCACAACCACAACCACGCGGACGGTGAGCACAACCATGTCGTCATCCCTGCCGGGCGCCTCGCCCAAAAGCATCCAGGTATCAAAGAGAGGGAAGCAAAGGATTGGGTCTGGACTGTCGCCGAGAATACAATCTGGCGGTATCCGGAAACTAAGTGGGAAAAAGTACTAAGGAGCAAAGGAGCTAAGCTAAGTGGGAAAAAGTACTAAGGAGCTAAGTTTAGCAAGTGTTGCGTGTATTTTTACCTACTCTTCGTATGCCGCCTCGTCAATGTGGAAATCGGCACCGTCTATAGCGAAAGCAACAATATCGTTATCATGAAATGTAGTCTTGTCAAAAACATCGTCATCAAGCTTGACCCATTGGTTGTCATATGGCTGTGTTTTGTCTTTGGGCACCGCCAAGCAAACACTATTGGGGTCAAACTCTGACTTGGCCTCTGCGTGCTCTGACTTGACGTCCTCTGCATGCTCTGATTCGATATCCTCTGCATACTCTGACTTTGGCACCGGAATCTCGTCTTCATTTTCCATATCCGCATCCTCCATTTTCACATCTTCGTCCAGCTGTATGCCTCCAGAGGCAACCACTGCTTCAACAAGGGCAGCCTTGAACGCGTCCAACGACGGCGACTCTATAGGGAGCGTGTATGTGCTCTTGCCCCTCTTGAACTTGATTATCGTAATCCCAACAACTTCGGGGGCTCTCTTTTTAGGTGGCTATGCTCAATCGTTAGTAACAGGTGCTGGTCAGAAAAAACACACACAGAGAGAGAGAGAGAGAGAGAGACACGTCCATGCTGTACATACCATGGTTGCTTGTTTGAAAAGGTTGATCTTTCCCTGCAATAAAACAAACAAAAAAAAAAAAAAGCAAATAAATAAACATAAAAAACAAAAAATTTATAGTGTTTGCACCACAGATGCTACTACGAGAACTCCAGCAGAATAGGGCCCACATATCAGCCGTTTGTCTGTTGTATAGGCAGCTACTTCGACAATGCAATACAATTAAAAAGAGCCATAGCGGGGCGGCGTTTGAACTCAAGGTGGGAGTGGAAGAAGCATTCCGCACCGAGATGGACTCGGTCTATGCTGTGGCCACGGCCATACTAAAGGGATGCCGGCTCGAAAAGCAGCTACGAACGAGCACCGCGGCGGGGTTGTATGAACTTGTTCAACAGGAAAGGTTGGAGCAGTTTCGGCGACAGCAGCAAAGGGCATCGTACCTCAAGAGCAAAGACCTCGTTGACGAAAAGGTTTCCAACCTCCTTCGTGGGAAAGCCAAGCTGTTGAACACGTCCAGACTCAGAACCAAAGACTTAAAGTCGAGTCAACTCAAGGTTTCGACTGAAGAACATGTGCAACAGGGATTCGCCGCGGCCAAGCGCAATGGACGAGTGTTGCTAAAGGCATATTTGCAAGAGCTACTAGTATCAAACCAGCTACCCAACCCATACACGCTCCCTTATGTTGACCAAGAGTCCAACTCGAGCAACGAGCACATTGTCCATGGTCTCACTGACAAGATGATCTCCAAGGCGTACGACACCGAGTATATCGAGTCGATAATCGTGCCGGCGCTCGAGTTTGAGATTAACCATTTGAAGGTGTTGAGCTTGGAATCCATTGTTAATGAAAGGGGCCCCTACCCCGTGCAGGCCAAGGTGACGAATGCAGGAACAATAGGGATCCCGTACCTCATGACTCCGTTCAAGGTCAAACCGGGGCGGAGGTATGTTAGCGAGTTGATCCGGAGGTCGATTGTGGTGCTGCGTGTCAGAAAGGTGTGGGAAACCACCAAGAAGTTGACCGAGGAGAACATGGCCCGGGATGGGAGCTACCCGATAAAGGGGAGCCGCGGGTTTGGCGTGCTTCAGCACATGTATCCCCGGCAGTACTACCAAGAGATGGCATTGGGGGAGGAGGCGTACGAATTCTTTTTGGCAATGGAGGAGAATCGGCTTCGGGGAGTGGATGACGGCCAAGTCGATTTGGACGAGATTGATTGGACGCGTGATTTGGACGTTGCTAGTGCCGTGGTGAGGCAGGAGGATGAAGATCTTCAGCAGGAAATCGCGGTGTTGAGAAACCAGACATTGGCGAATCTTCAAAAGAGTTTGCAAACAAGGATGGACCGCAACTATGAAAAGACGGCCCTTGCGTTCAAAAGCTTTTTGCACGAAATCTCCCACCCCGGAATTGTCAAGCACGGAGAGATTGTGAGCCCGCCCAGGGGAGGTGGTGGCATCGGTGCCGACACAATGCTCGACAAGTTCCCCGTGCGGGACCGAGTAGGCGCGGGCAAGACGTTGGCTGACTACCTTGAGGGCCAGTCGCTCAGCAGTTTCCACTTTGGCAACCTCTACCAAAAGAGAATCACCCAGACCTTGAACAAGATAGTACACGGCGGTGGCGACAAGCAAAAGATATAGACCGGTGGTGGTGTGGGGTAAGGGGGAAGGACAGTACACGGCGAACAAATTGTATATAGAGTACTACAGAGAGTCTATACAACGTACCCACCAAAGCTTTTCGACGACGTGACATACCCCTCAACCGTTCGTGACAAAATCCCTCTCTCCTCGTCGTCGCCAGCGCTGTCGTCCTCTTCTGGGAGATCGCCCTGTAGCCCGCCTTCCTTCTCGACAATGTCGAAATCTTCAATCAACTTGACCAACTGGTGCGTCTCCTCGCTGGGTTCGTCGGTGACAGATAAACCGCTCATCATGGCAACAACCTCGGTTATGGTTTTCCCCTGTTGTTTCAACTCCTTGTGCTTGGCAAGAACCTCTTCGAGGCACGTGATGTTGCACTCGTAACCATGCGTGAATGGTGGTATGATCATGATATCTTTCCTGGCAAACAATGCCTCGTTGGATAGCTGGTTCCGGTAAAAGATGCTTGCCTGGTAATGCTCCTTGCAGCAGTATTGGCTGAGGTACGTGTTGGGCAAAATAATGGATGGTTTTCTGTTGTAGATTTGAAACTTGGTGCTGGCACCCGGGTCGTCGGCCGCGGCTGCTGTTATGCCATTGGAGTGGGTCGACAACCTTCTCACCAAAGCTCGCGGGGTCTTGTCGCAAAGGACGTATCCGCACGAATGCTCAATGTTTCTCTCCTCCACTATTTCGTCGTATCCCTGTTGGGTGAGGAATCTGGACAAGAACTTGAGCAAGGGCAAATCCACACAGTGGTCCACGAGCAATTCGGTGATTAGTAGTTGCAACCGAGAGCTCTCGAATGGCGTCAATAGTTCCTTATTAGCAAGTGGTTCCAAGTGTGGTATGAATGTATCTAGTGTTAGCAAATCCATAGTTGTTGTTCTGGTTGTTGTTGTTGTTGGCTCGGGGTACTGTGTGGAGGTGAAGGGCATATCGAAGATGGCTAATTTGGGCGGTGTCGGAGAGAGAGAGGCAGAGAACCAAAAAAAAAAAAAAAAAAAAAAAAAAATAGCAAAGCAAAGCAAAGCAAAAAAGAGGAGGGGCCAAAAATGAAATGAATGCCAGATACAAACGCCACCTCGCAACTATGACGAGGAAAAAGGCCAATTCCACAGGAAACACTAGGGGAAGGACAGCGTCCAATAATAAACTAATACCGCAGAGGCCGACGTTGAGCATGTCCCGCTCCAGGGAGGGATCCTCTGTGCCAATGGAAAGGTCAAGAGCGGGCTCGGTATTGGGGTTCTGGCACACAATGGGCGACCGACTACAACAAAAACGAGGGTCCTCGCTCTACCGAATGTTGATGGTGGAGCTAAACTTGACGCCAAACCAATCTGGTGAAAAGCAGGACGACACGGACCACGACAATTCGTTTGAGGAGTTGAAGAATATGACCAAGATCCCATACGAGTTGGAAAAGTTTATGATGTTTGGCCTCCTCGTGTGCCTCAACTCCTTCTTGACCTTGTTCACGCTAGCACCGCTAAAGATTGCCATTGTGGGCGTGCAGTTGCTCCTCAGTTTTGGCCGGGCGTCAAAGTTTTATCTAATCAAGCGCGACGTGATCACACTTAGTTTGATTGTGCTATCGACAATTGTCTTGTCCACGCAGCAGCTAGACATCTCGCGCATGTACCACGACGTGCGTGGACAGGCCGACATCAAGCTCTATGTCATGTTTGGCGTGTTGGAGGTGGCGGAAAAGTTGTGCTCGTCGATTGGCCAGGATATCTTGAATACATTGTACCGCAGCACCGATGCGCGCCGGTTGGCGGTGTTTTACTTGCTTGCGGTGCTCTACTTGTCGTTCCACGCCTTTGTCCTCATCTACCAAACCGTGTCGTTGAACGTGGCGGCAAACTCATACTCCAATGCCCTCCTAACGCTCCTCCTATCCAACCAGTTTGCTGAGCTCAAGGGGTCGGTTTTCAAAAAGCATGAGCGAGAAGGGTTGTTTCAGGTTACGATGGCAGACTTGTCGGAGAGGTTCCAGTTGTCGTTGATGTTGGGCATCATTGCGCTTCGGAACTTGATCCAGCTAAACACTGCCATTGGCCTCATCCCCAACTCGTGGTCTTCCTGGAACGTGTGGTTTGGTGCCGTGCTTGGTCCCGGGACCGTTGTTATTGGGAGTGAGATTTTCGTTGACTGGTTGAAGCATTGCTACATCTCCAAGTTCAACAAGGTGCGGCCCAAGGTGTACAAGAACTTTTTGTACGTTTCGTGCTTGGACTTTTTGGAGGTGTTTCTGGAAAACCCCAAAAACAGCCACACGCACGAGTTTACTGATTACGTGGTGTTGACCCGGCGGATTGGGTTGCCGTTGCTCGCCTCGGCCGTTTGCTTTTTGCGCATGACACTAACTGATCTTGAGCAGATATTTGTTTTTCCCGTGGTGACGTCGCGGCCATATGCCATTGCGGCGACCATGGTCTTTTTGCTTGCCACGTTTTTGACGTTGCTATTGGTGAGGATAATCCTTGGGTTGGCGATTTTCAAAATTGCCAGTCTCGTGACGGCCCGGCACCGCGTGCGGCAAGACAAACTCCGTGAGTCGGTTAGGAGAGAAGTGGAAGTGGAAGCGGAGGTGGGAAAGGGATTGCGAAATGGAAATGGAACCGAAACTGGAAATGGAGCTGGAAATGGAACTGGATCGGAGACGACATTTACTCCAGAAAACACGCCGTCGCCATCGCCGTCTTCACGTCTGTCTCGAAACCCGTCTCGGGGTCCACCTCGGGGTCCACCTCGGGGCCCACCACCAGATCTGCCGCTAGATCCCCTTTCATCGATCGACCTGTCGTACTTGCCGGGCAGCCCCAACACTGAGCCGTCGACTATAAACCCCCGGACACGAGCAGATCTTTACGACGTTGATGAAACTATCCCGCCCACCCCCGAGGAGAAGCGGAACAAGTTTCTCCAAATGGATGGCGACGACGAGGGCTTGTCTCAGGTGATGAGGTACAGGATGAGCAGTAAGAGGATTTGGTAGTGGGGCGGTGGCACTTTTGGTGCTGCCGCTGCTGTTGCCATTGGTGCTGCTGCTTTGTTGCTGTTGTTCCTATAGACAAGACGCCACTACTATATACAAGTTTCCGCAGCCTCTACTTCAACAATTGCTTCTTCATAATTTGGCTAATTTGCCCCACAACCTGAGGCCGCGGTCTCTTGAGCGCGGCCGAAAATGCCAAAGCTGTAGTCAACAATGCCAACGCCCCGGCCTGGTGTGCTGCGGCTAATGGGATGGGCACCAAGTAGATCAATGTCGTGATACCCAACGTCACCTGCACCGCCACCATCCCCATCACTGCGTGCATGGCTTTCTTGGCCGGGGCAGGAATAACGGCCTTGTTCTTGTTCACGTACATGTGAGCCGCCAATACGGCAAAAAACGTGGTGGTGGCAAAGATCCGGTGGATCAACTGCACCGTTGTGGGGTTCTCGAGGCAGTTTCTCCACCAAAGATCGGCCTTGTCGTCCCTCCTCGCAAACACGGGCGACATCAATTCGTTGGTGTTGGGCACCCAGTCGTCTCCCATGTGGGGAAAAGTGTTGTAGATCAACCCGGCGTCGAGACCGGCAACCATGCCGCCCGACATGGCGGTGACAAACGCGAGCGCAAGCAAGGCGTACCCCATGCCCCTGGTTCTGTTCAACGACGGAGATGCGAGCTGGGAGATGATTTTTTGGACAGTCTCGGGTGCTCTGCTGGCATTCTTGATCATCTTGTTCTCGTTGAGCACCTCAAACGCCGTCCACAACACCCCTAAATACATCAAAAAGGCGGCGCCCAAGTGGGTGGTCAACCGGTACTGCGACACGGTGGGCTTGCTCTTTCTCTCTGCCAACTGTTCCTCGTCCAACCCGGACTTGACCATCCACCATCCGATAAACCCCTGCAATCCGAGCAAGGCGGTCAACCCAAGGACCCCCCTAGTGACCCGGGGAGTAAACCGCCCGGTTTTCCAAAAGTAGATGGCGGGCAAGATGAAAAACGCCCCAATGAACCGGCCCACGAGCCGGTGGCCCCATTCCATGGAGAAGATAAACTTGAACTCTTCCAACGTGATGTGCGAATTCAACTGCTGAAACTCGGGCGAGGACTTGTACTTGGCAAACTCCTCCTCCCACTCGGTCTGGTTCAAGGGCGGGATGGCACCAGTGACGGGTTTCCACTCGGTGATGCTCAACCCGGACTCGGTCAAGCGGGTGAGACCGCCAAGGACAACAATCCCAAACACGAGCGTGGACGTGCCGACAAGCCAGTATCCCACTGACCTGGGTGGGACTACCCGTGGTGGTGGTGGTGGTGCTTTTGGCCCTGCTCTTGCATCTTTTGTGGCTCTCTCGGCAGCTTTTGTGGCTCCCTCGGCAGCTTTCGACTCAAGGGCTATGGTGGAGTACGGTCTTTGAAAGAAACGTGGTAGCTTGGTGACGATGGAAGCAGCGGTGGTCTTTTGCTTGAGCATGGGTTGTGCTATTGACAACCGGCATACCTTGCTCTGCTTGAGAATGTCAAGCACTAACGAGTTCTTTGTAAAGAAGAACCGTGTCTTGGATAACATGGCTGTCGTGGGATATAGAGGTATGAGAGATATCTCCTGATTACAAAAACTAAATTTTTCACTGGTTGGAAAAAAGGAAGAAGAAGAGAATGGGTTGTCTTTTCATATGGTAGCAGCTTGGTTGTAAAAAAAAAACAGAACAAGGACAAACCACCACCATCCCGCCCACTCTCAACCACAAGCAAATATACAGCGCTACGGTGCCCAAGTCAATCTTTTGCATCCCTCCAGTCTTTTTCAGACTTACCGAAACACAACAAACAAAAAGTGCGGCATCTGATCACCCCTTAAGAAATGGACAATAGACTCTCCCACCTTCTCCACCAGAAACAGCGTCCTGTTGCCAAACCGCGACAGGGCCAAAACGGCGAGCCAAGCTACATCTTGGAAAACCACAAGGACTCCTATCTCCGACTCGGGGTCTCTCAAAAGGACAAGATTGCTGTTGGCGCCTTGGCGGCGGCCGAGCACAGCAAAGAGGTTTTGGCCAATGCATTCTACATGTTTGTGACCATGATCTTGGTGTTGCTACTTGTCTCCGCCGTATCCTTTGGCGTGCGGGAATATAGCTTGAGTTTTAAAAAGAAGGACCAGCCTTCTCCCAGTGAGGCACACATGCTTGCTGAATGGAGCCGCTTGCAGGAAAACGAGCCGGAGGCGGAAGCAAAGGTCAACCCAGGCAGCGGGCTGTCAAAGTTACAATCGGCTTTGACCCAGTTTGGCGATGGCTACAACAAAACTAAAAGTGCCAATAGCACCAGTGGCAACACCCTCCTCGGCATCATCGTCAACAACAACAACAACATCACCGACAGCAACAACGACAACTGCAACTGCGACAACGACAACGACAGCAACAACAATAACATCAACAGCAGCAGCAGCAGCATTGTCAAAAATGCACCGTGGAGAGGGTTTGCCAAGTACACTCCATCCAGCCAGGCCATTTGTTCAACACCCTTTGACACGACCAACACCGAGCTGTATATGAAGGACTATAGTGGGTTCACTGACAAGTCAATCACCAATCTTACTCGCAAAGAAACGGCCGAACTCATCAAGACTGTTCCGTGTGGCGCCAGGTACGGCGTTAAAGAGTTGCTAGCGTTGAACCCAGCAACACTAAATGCGAGCCAAAACGTGTTTCCCCTTTCCAAGGTAAAGTCAAAGCAAAAGTTGCCCATGTCCAAATTGTTGTGTTGTCCGATTGGAAGGTTCATCCCTGCCACTACGTTTGGCAACGCACGGGATGCACAGGAGGCAATACAGAGCTCAAAGGATTGGATCATGCAAACAGAGGGCTCTATTGTTGGAAAGTCGTTGGCGTTGCTACAGCTTGTGTCTTTATCCAAAACCCGCGAGATGCTTGACAATCCCAACATCTTTTGGGATCTGTTTACCGACTGTGTTGATGATTTGGTTGAAACGGGCACGGTGTTTGCCCTCCTCCGTGAGTGCAGTCCAGCGTTGGCACTATTGGCGGTGGAGATGTTGTTGGGCTATAGCTGGTCCCATTACCGGTTTGGAGACTATAACCACAACAAGATTAGTGCCCAGTTTGACCGCTGGGGGGTGGGGCCTCCGGCATGCCAACCCCGAGCCAAGATATTCCGGCTCTTGTGCAATGTCCAGCTCGGTCTTTTTTCAGTGCTGGGTTATGGAGGGAAACTGGCAGTTGGGGTTGAAAACGAGTTGAAGGTGGGGCTTGTTCTCCGCGAGTTGATCAGCCACAGTGTTTGTGGTGACTATGGTGGGTACATACCCATCATTGCCGAGGCGATTGACGTGTCTGTTGTTGAGCGGAACGTGTACTTTTTCTATGAGATTTTGAGTTTTTTGGTTGCAAAACATGGCAAATGTTGTGCCCCAGGGGATGTCCACGCGCAGTTGCTATGTTCAATAGAGGAAACTGGAAGGCACGTGTCACGGGCGGTGGAAAGGAAGGCACAAGAAATCAGCAATATGTTGTCGCAGGGGAAAGAAAACAAGGGCCCCAGGAGGGTTGAAGAAGAGGACAACAAGGGTTCAAGGAAAATTGGAAAGGAACCGTTGCCTATCCCCCTATCGACCCAGCATGCTGAAAAGTATTTCATGCCGGTTGGAAGAGAAGAGACAAGTGCGGTTTCAGTGCCAAACGGCTGGAATGTTGGTGAAGCAAGTAAAGGGCGTCCCTGGTAGAGATAGCTGCTGGGCCAAGGGATGTTCCGATTGCGTCCGAGCTCTTCCCCACCTCTGCGCAAACACACACACACGCATAATAGTTTTCTCTCTTTTCCCCTTTCCAGTAAAAAGACACATGTGAAAAAAATTGGTAACGCTATAGAGAGGGATGGCCCCCCCAGTTGTTGATTGTAGCTCGGCTAATTGGCCAACTCAACAAAAACTAAAAAAAAGAGGCTGCTACGACTAGGTGAGAGAGTTCTTGATAGGGGTTAACAGAGCAGCAACTACTGGGGGGGGGAAAGGGTCAGGGTCAGAAGGAGCAGCAGTGGGAGCAGTAGTGGGAGCAAGAGGAGGGCGGGGAGAAGGTTCTACGCGCTGAGTCGTGAGTTCTGAGTTGAGTTAGAGTTGGAAAGAGACAGAGTGAGGCGTGTGGAGACAAGCTTCTCTCTCGTGTATGTGTGTATGTACATGTGGGGAGAGAGAGAGTCAGTAAAAGTCAACGGGGGGAGGGGGGGGGGAGGAGGCCAGAAACAGTAGCATATGCAATCGCAACGGGCACAAGATAAAACTTTCAAAACTGCGGAGAAACTCATATGAAAAAAAAAAAAAAAAAAAAAAAAAAAAGACAACAAGGAAAATTGCTCGGCTCTCATTTAAATAGCAAGCGCTATCTTGTTTTTTGACTTCCTTTCCCCTTCCCCCCGTTGTAAATATCCCAACCCCCCTTATCAGAGTAAAAGATCATGTCGGGATTAGAGATTGCAGCAGCTGCGGTTTTGGGAACCCAGCTCTTGGAAGCAAAGTACTTGATCAAAGACGACGTCCAGCTCGCCGCCAAGGTTGTCAAGGAAGCACTCCCCTTTTTATACTACTCGAACCGAGGCAGGGCATCGTACTGGTACTTTTTTGAAGAGTCGGCCAAAAAGTATGCCACCAGAAAGGCATTGGCATTCCCCAGACCCAAGAAGAACCCACCACCAGCCCCACTCGACGCCAACGGGTTCAAGATTTACGACGGCCAGTTTGAGATGGAGGAGTACACCTACAAGGAGTTGCACGATATGGTGTTGAGATTTTCCTACATCTTGGTCCACGAATATGGAGTCACTTCTGGGCAAACCATTGGAGTTGACTGTATGAACAAGCCGCTTTTTATCGTGTTGTGGTTGGCATTGTGGAACATTGGCGCGTTGCCCGCGTTTTTGAACTTCAACACCAAGGACAAGCCCTTGGTGCACTGTCTCAAAATTGCCAATGTCAACCAGATTTTCATTGACCCCGACTGTGCTGAGCCCATTAGGGACACCGAGTCAAAGATTCGCGAAGAATTGCCCCATGTGCAATTGCACTATTTGGACGAGTTTGCCTTGTTTGACCGGTTGAAGCAAAAGTCCACCCCAAAACACCGGGCTGCCGACGAAACCAGAAGACCGCAAGACACTGGCTCTTCTGCGTGTCTTTTGATTTATACCTCGGGAACCACTGGTTTGCCCAAGGCGGGCATCATGTCGTGGCGTAAGGCGTTTATGGCGGCCAAAATCTTTGGCTATATCATGAAGGTGGGCACGGACTCGAATGTGTTGACGGCCATGCCGTTGTACCACTCCACCGCGGCCATGCTTGGTGTTTGTCCCACCTTGTTGACGGGCGGGTGTGTCTCGGTGTCGCAAAAGTTTTCCGCCACCTCGTTTTGGACCCAGGCGAGATTGTGCGGCGCGACCCACATTCAGTATGTGGGCGAAGTGTGTCGTTATTTGATAAACTCCAAGCCCCACCCGGACCACAAGAGCCACAATGTCACCATTGCCTATGGCAATGGTCTCAGAAGAGACATTTGGTCCGATTTCAAGGAGAGGTTTCACATTGAGGCTGTTGGCGAGTTTTACGCCGCCACCGAGTCGCCCCTCGCCACCACCAGTTTGCAGCGGGGCGAGTTTGGCAAGGGTGCGTGCCGGAAATACGGGTCGTTGATCAATTTGCTCTTGTCGACGCAGCAAAAGTTGGTCAAGATGGACCCCGAGGATGAGAGTGAGATTTGGAAGGACCCCAAGACTGGGTTTTCCACCGTGGCTGAGTATAACCAGCCGGGCGAGATGTTGATGCGGATCATGAACCCCGCCAAGATTGAAGAGTCCTTTCAAGGGTATTATGGTAACAAGCAAGCCACCGACTCCAAGGTGTTGTTGAATGTTTTCAAAAAGGGCGACGCCTGGTTCCGGTCCGGCGACTTGTTAAAGATGGATGAGGATGGGTTGTTGTACTTTGTGGACCGGTTGGGGGACACGTTCCGGTGGAAATCGGAAAATGTCTCGGCCACCGAGGTGGAGAATGAATTGATGGGGTCCAAGGCCATCAAGCAATCGGTTGTGGTTGGAGTGAATGTCCCCAACCACGAGGGCAGAGCTTGCTTTGCCGTGATTGAGCCCAAGGACGATTTCAGCGACGAGGATGTGTTGAAGGCGGTGAGGAGCCACGTTGTCACGTCGTTGCCCTCGTATGCGCAGCCGGTGTTTATAAAAATCGGGTCGGTTGAGGCGTCGCACAACCACAAGGTGCCCAAGAACCAATTTAAGAAGCAAAAGTTGCCCAAGGGCGAAAGCGGCGACGAACTCATTTACTGGCTCGATGGCGACAAGTACACCGAGTTGACGCAAGATGCCTGGAACAGGATTTGCGCCGGCAAGGCCAAGTTATAGACATAGAAGTATTGAAAAGCACAATTTTGTCAATTGAATTATAGGTTTGTACCAGGGGGGATAATTTTGAGCAGGATGCGCGCAAGTGAATAAACAGTCTGTGTATTTTCAACAACTATACAAACCCTGCCCCTGTCTCAAAAGTTGGCTAGACAAACTGGCTGAGCTTTTTCAAGTGTGCAGTGTCCTTTGTTGGACTGAGACAGAAGATAGGAGTTCATAATAAAAGGTAGTCTAGCAAAGCTACTTCTTGTTGGACAAAGCAGTCACACCTGGCAATTCCTTACCCTCCAACAATTCCAAAGAGGCACCACCACCAGTGGAAACGTGCGACAACTTGTCAACAACACCGTACTTCTTGGCAACAGTGGCAGTGTCACCACCGCCAATAATGACAATGTTGCCGGCTTCGGCCGACTTGACGGCATCGTCCAACAACGACTTGGTGCCGCTGGCAAACTTGTCAAACTCAAACACACCGGGGGGCCCGTTCCAAACAATGGTCTTGGCCTTGGCAACAGCGTCAGCAAACAACTTTCTCGACTTTGGACCAGCGTCAAGACCCATCCAGTTTTCAGGGATACCCTCCTTGTCATTGGCCTCGCCAACCTGGGCATCCTTGTCAAACTTGTCGGCAGTGACAAAGTCAACGGGCAAGATCAACTCGACATTGTTCTTCTTGGCCTTGGCCACCAAGTTCTCAACATTCTTGGCGCCATCTTCGTCAAACAACGAATTGCCAATTGGCATATTGTCCAAAACCTTTTTAAAAGTAAAGGCCATACCGCCACCGATAATCAACAAATTGACCTTGTCCAACAAGTTGTCAATCAACTTGATCTTGTCCGAAACCTTGGCACCACCCAAAATGGCCAAAAATGGTCTGGCGGGGTTCTCCAATGCCTTGGCAAAGTACTCCAACTCCTTGGACATCAAAAAGCCAGCAGCTCTCTCGGGCACTTCCAAGCCAACCATGGACGAGTGGGCTCTGTGGGCGGTGCCAAAGGCATCATTGACGTAAACGTCCGCGAGCGAGGTCAATTCTTGTCTAAACTTCTTGACATTCTCAGGGTCAGCCTTGACCTTTTGGCCATCCTTTGTCTTGGCCGAACCCTCTTCTTCAATGTGGAATCTCAAGTTTTCCAACAAGAAAACCTGGCCGTCGTGAGCAGCTTCAACAGCCTTGGTCACCTCGGGACCCACGCTGTCGTGCAAAAAGGTAACCTTTTGGCCCAACAACTTTTCCAACTCGGTGGCCACGGGGGCCAACGAGTACTTTTCGTTTCTTTCGCCATTGGGTCTGCCCAAGTGCGAGGCCAAGACGATATACTTTGGCTTGTGCTCCAACACATACTTGATGGTGGGCAATGCCGCGGTAATTCTCTGATTGTTGGTGATGGTCTTGCCGTCCAAGGGGACGTTAAAGTCGACTCTGATAAAGACTCTCTTGCCGGTGACGTTCAAGTCCTTGACGGACAATTTGTTGGATAACGACATGTTTTAGAAATTGGGTGTTTGTGGAGGAGAGGAGGGGGGGAACAGACAAAGAAAAAACCAGCGAGGTTATCGTTGGCTATTTATATACTGTGGTGGTTGTGTGTGTGTGGAAAATTTCATCAGGGAGTAAAAGAGAGAAAACCAACCAGAACGTGATGGTGTTGCCCCATGCCACCCTCCCCCAATTGCGCCACGAGTCGGTGTTTGCATTGCATTGCACTCAATGGGGCGGTCACACGTAGGTCTGGTCTGAAAGTATAGGTCCCCCCTACTTTGGCCGTCTCGTGGTTCAAGGGAGCCGCCACTTTTTCTCTTGATTTGTATGGGCAATTTTTGGGGGGAGGGATAACTCCGGGGCGCTATCATCCATTGAGTTGTTTTTTTTTGTTTGCTTCTTTAAACCCCTTAACCCTTACCCCCCTGTGTTTGCATCATCAGGTGATTCTGGGTTTTTCTTGCAACACGGGGGACTCCTTCTTTTGTTCCCTGCAGAGTTGTCACACCAGCAATCAAC